>NQII01002388.1:145006-310809 GCA_002778355.1 Clitarchus hookeri
CCAACAGGTAATTATCATAAAAAATTTTAAAATTTTAAAATTTTAAAAATTATAAAACCCTCCCCTCTCCTAGTTCATCATACCTCCCACACCGCACCCCACCAAACACCTAAGCCAGGGCAATTATAAAAAAATCGAGAAAAATCCCAAAAATTTTACATTTGATTCGAAAAGCCGAGGAACACATTATGTTACCTCACCCTGGCACCGCTCGATCCCATCATCCTACCCCTACCTACCCACATTCCAATCAAAATAAATCAAGTAAAACAGCAAAAAATAAAAAAAATGAATTTTAAAACTTTAGGATGTACTAACATTGTTGACACCGGCCACCAGCTTGACATTAACCCCAATAAAATTGAAATTTAAAAAATTGAGAAAAAGTTGTAAAAACCGAAAGAAACACCTCAAAATTTAGGAACATATTACGTTACTGACTCCGACACCCATGTTGGATGCTTTGACCTTGACATTGACTCCAATATCCTTCAAAACGTAAAATTGAGAAAAAAATTAAAAAAATGAAAACGAGCTAATAAAAGATAAGGAACATATGACGTCAAAAACTCCGTCACCCATGTTGGATGCTAATGACCTTGACCCCAAAGACCTTAAAAACTTACATGTAAGGAAAAAACGTAAAAACTTAAAGTAACTAATAAAAGTTTAGGACCATATGACATAACCAACTCCGTTACCTATTTTGGATGCTAAAGATCTTAACCCCAATAACATTGAAAAAAAAAAAACAACCGAGAAAAAATATTTAAAAATCAAAAGAAGCTAATAAAATGTTTAGGAAAATATTTCGTTACAGACTCCTACCCCCTTGTTAGATAGTGGTGACCTTAACCTTGACCCCATTGCCATGCTTTCAAGTAATTGAGAAATAAAGCGAAAAATCGAAGAAGCTCTTGTAAAAATCGACGAACAAATTACTTCACTAACTCCGTCCCCTGTTTTGAATGTTGGCGACCTTAGCCTTAACCGCAATAAACCCCCAGATACATAAAAAAAATAAGGAAAAAATACAAAAAAAATTAAAATTAGGGAAAATATAGTGTTAAACTCACATTCACCCTAACCAACAAATCCCCATCCCCCTCCGTAACGACCTACAAAGGCCTCTTCATCATAAAAAAATCGAGAAAATAACAAAAAAATTCTCAAAAATTGAGTAACATGTAACATTAGACGCTCTTCCATTCTCACCCGTACACCCACAAAATAATCATTGCCCTTATGTAACAAATTTTGCCTCCCCCCACACCAGTAAATTCTATCTGCCCATTGGCCGCAAAATTGCACCTTTAATACATTTTTTGTTTCAGTATTGGACAATAAAATATGTGCTACTTATTCTTTTATCTACCACCAGAGATCTCCCATATCGTCAATTTCCAAACCCCTGGCATCGGTGTCAACACACGCATTCTTCGTCTTGACGGGCCTGGCCCAGGCGAATTTGATATAGGCAACGATGACTGTCACTGCAAGTCAGCTGATATCGCGTGCGGAAGAAGAACCACGGTGTAAAGTTTGGGGTGAGAACTAAAGACGGACGGTAGCCATGATACAGTTAGATGCATGGAGAATTATATTGGAGCATTATAATGGCGACCAGCACACCGCCATCCTGGAAAGTGGGAAGATGTTATGGCAGACCTTATGATCATTACTCATATGTGACGCCTGCCTTTAGTGAAATCCAAGTGAGAATATAGTGTGCAGACGACCAAACCGCATCAGGCGACTCGGAAGAGTCCATTTCCATTGCACGAAGGAGTGTAGTTGTTCAGTCCGGTAGCAACAGCAGCCGAGAGCGGTCAGGCAGCAGCTGTTCCGCGAGTACATATAACCTGTAAAAAAAACGCTAGTCGCGCAGCAGAGGTACAGTGAAGAGCCAAGAAAAACTGGTACAACCGCCTAATATCGTGTAGGGCCCCGCCAGCACGCAGAAGTGACACAAGACGACGTGGCATGGACTCGACTAATGTCTGAAGGCATGCCGGAGGCATTGAAATCTGCGCCAATTTGAGAAACGGTTGCACGTCTGTCACGTTTAATGATTCTCGTCAGTCGTCGTTTGTCCCGTTTGTTCACGATCTTTTTCTGGCCGCAGCGATGTCGAAGATGTGATGTTTTACCGGATTCCCCATATTCACAGTACACTCTTGAAATGGTCGTACGCGAAGATCCAAATTTTATCGCTACCTCGGAGATGCTATGTCCCATCTCTCGTCCACTGACTATAACATCACGCTCAAACTCATTTAAATCTTGATAACCTGCCATTTTAGCAGCAGTAACCGATCTAGCAACTTTGCCAGACGCTTGTTGTCTCATATAGGCGCTGCCGACCGCATCGCGTTACTCTGATTGGTTCCATACCTCTGTTATTTGCATACGCAAGCCTATACCAGTTTTTCGGCTCTCCAGTGTATATAAGAGAGCGGTAGTATAGAACGATGCTATCAATTTGGTGTGTACAGCGCCGGTAGTATCAACTGGTTTCCTTCCTTCCAGCAGCAGGCACTGGGCAAAGATATCCCCTACATTGCCTCCCCTACCTACCCTCCCTCAAATCTGCACGAAGATTATTTTTTCATTTATACTTTACTGTAGCAACGGCGCCATGAGCCGGCAGTCATCTTGAAAAGCCTTTTCGGCTGTATAAGCAGTGGCAGTCGGCAACATTGCCAGTTATCGGCCTGGCGAGTAAGCATGTCTTCCAGTCTGCATATGCGATGGTTGCAAGACGTTCACCGGTCTCGCGGCTATCACCCACCACAGCCAGCACAGTACCAGCTCGAAGTCAATGACTACAGCGTGTCTGAAAGAAAGTGAGGAAATTGACCTTCTTCCAGATCCTCGCCCAGTGGAAGATGTCGACCGCAGTATGTTCTATCCTAATTCGCCGGTATGATTACATATATGCAAGCCAAAACTGTGTAGAATATGGCATTTGTTTTAAAGATGAGTGTGGTAAGCTTCGAAGCTTGAATTATTTTGAAATGTGTTATGAGAATATACATTTCCGGCTCAAGTGGAATACATTTTCACCGCAAGATACCTCCCAGCTTTTAGCAAGCTTTTAATGTGAATATGAGTGCTACGTTCACCTTTGCAGTTCGCTCTGCCCGGACGATATTACCGAAACCTGCAACGGTATATGGTACGAAAGGCATGGCAATAAAGACAGGGGAGGGTGAATGCCGAAATTACACACATCCTGTGCATCACATTTGTGTTCTGAGTACAGATGCGAAATATTACATATCGCTAAATTCATGACATGAAATATTGTTTATCGCCAGTGCGGTATATAAATGAAACAGGCACGTGTTGTCTAATATGTATATTATTAGCAGAGCGCTGACATGGATTCGGAGCATGGGGGTGCGTCGTCCAACGACGAAGATCCAGAGAGTGTGGACGTGGAAGGCGAAGTTACCTGCAGAAAATAATGTTTCGTTCCTTTCATCGAGACCTTCTCAATATTACTGTTAATGCTTTTCGAGATCGTAAAACAACGTCATGGCCGATTTCCAAGACGGAGGAGGAGTCGCCATTTTGTAACCGGTCCAATATAAAACAGACCCACTTCGTCGATGAGCATCCAGTTCGCGGCAGGTAAACAACATTGCTCGCATTCATCTGGCAAGAACGTATCATTTGTAAAATCTGGAATAAGTTGCGTTAACTTTTGTGACTTGTTCGGCAGCAAGCTCAAGAAGTATGAAGAAGTGTAGGACGGCAATTTTCACTTAATCGGCAATGGCAATATAGACTAGTTATAACTTTGCCAGCAGGTGATTGACTGTGCCCCAGGCTACAACAAGTGTTGTGTTTTTTTTACATGCGCGAAGACACCAAACTTCCGTGCTCGCCTAACGACGAGGTATCTGCTGCAAAATCTTGAGACAAATCACCCCTACATGTGTCAAACTTTGCGTCAACACCGGATCTGCTTACCTCGAAGGCCGCCATCGCAGATCCATCTACGCCGGAGTTGGTAGATTCAGCCACCGCAGTACAGCAACCTGTCATCTCGAATAAACGAGCAGCCTCTCAGAGACCCCGCTCTAAACTCAAGACTCCACACGAACACAACTTCTCCTAGATGGGTAAACATCGACGAACATCTAAACCTGACCTCAGCATCGATGACGCGGTAAATTTGCTGTTTCCGGAGGCAACCGACACTTTGAGATAAATGAAATAAGTGTACAAATTAAAAATAATTTTACCTCTTATTTTATTGTTTATAAAGTACTTCATCGATAAGAAAAAAGGTAATGTAAAGTGTATTACAATATGGAGCGGTTGCTATTGACATATTTCATCAGTGGGATTTAAATATTTCATATATAAATGTATCCAAAAAAAGTATATAGTTGTTTAATCACATTACTATGCAGTTAAATCTTCAACGGTGTCTTCCAGGCAAGTCCTACGCTCAGCTTGAACTCACGGTCTCACTTAGAGCAGACAAGTGGCAAATAAGCACAGTCAGCATTCTTCAAGCTGACTACTGCCAGAACGACCCCTCACAATACCGACCCCTCACAAGACTCCTGCCGACTGACTGCTGCCAACTGACTCATGCTGACTGATTCCTATCGATTCAATAACAACTAACCTCCAAGTTCTCCCAACGTGGACACCCCTAAAATTTCTGGAACGGTTGCAGATCACGAAATGCTGATTCGCTAAATGAAATTGCGTATGGGAGCAAGTAATTTGCCTCAAAGTGACTATTCGTAATAAGTGTATGGACAGAAATAATTAAACCACATATGATTTTCCACTTTAAAAAAACATTTATTTCAATGGCATCTGAAAGTACGTGCAAACAAAAATTCAGTTATATAGCTTATACAATGGAAAATAACACAGAAAAACCCAGAAATAATGTGCAAATATGATTAAGCTAAGTGGTTTCAGGTTAAACATAGCATCTGGAAAGCAAATTTCGTTATTCTCATGTCTAAATTATACGTATTAATCTGATTTTACAGTATTTCTTGGTAAAAGTGCTTGACTTATAAAATCAATAAGTTTAAATATCAAGCCTTAAAACCAATTAAGTGAGTGATTGTTTACTCCTTAATTATTTAATAGAGAGTCATGGAGAAACTAGTCGCTGCAATTAGTAGATACTAAATTGAAATTTTAACTGATATAACGTGAAAGTTACGTTTATCTTTTAGCCAATAAATGAACAATGGCAATGTCAAATGGTATTAGTCATTAAATTATTTGTTTTTTCCGTTTCGTGTTCATGAGAAACATTTGCGTGAAAAAAAATAGTGACCTGAATTCAAAATATTATTGAATAACGCGATTGGTTTCGAATATTTAGTCCCTTTTCAAACGAAAAATCTAAAAATAACGTAAAAAAACCAGCTAGGAAAAAATTACATGTCTCATGCGAAAAACCAAGTTGGATGCGTGTGACCCTTAAAGTTCGATTCCAGTACAGATTGCAGAACACAGCCACTCGCTGGTACGACGATCAACAGTCGACTGGACTCCTACATATATATTTAATTGGCTATATATTCGATCAATCTTACGATCCCCAAAGCGAATTATTGATTTTACGTACCACACATACCCCCTCACCGCCCAATCCACCACAAACTTCCCTCGCCATTTAATTACTATAGCTCAGCCGCCATCAACATCTACGCATGTCACCACCAGAACTCCCACCTTCTAAAATAGCTCGCCATAGCTTGTCCCCTCACCATCCACCCTCGCCATCAACAAACATACGACTCTCTCAAACGATGTGCGTAAACGTTACGGCAAATAACATTGAAGTTCAATGCTGGTTCCCTAACCAACATCAGTGTGAGAGCCAATACCAAAATCCAGTACTTTTGCTAAAGAAATGGCAGCTGTGCGCCTCGTCAGAGTTTGTAAATAATACCACTGTACGATACCAATGTAAATCTGTAGTATAGACTGACGAAACACGTTTTCAACTGATTTGGGCCCACGGCACAGTCAAATTATGGAGATTACCCCTATGAATGTATTGATCACGCATGTCCACAAGTGGCGCTACTGGTTGGTGGTGTCTCCATTATGGCACAGTGTGTACTCAGCTGAAAAGAGTTAGGTACCTACGTTAAGTACATAAGATCAATGACTAGTAAACTTTACGTGCACATCGTTTCGGAAGTGTTACGCCTATTCTTAGTATGTCTTCTGTGTTTATGGTTTGTTCGCATTTAAAAGAAAATGCACCACCACACACGACTGGATAATACAAAATATGGCTGAAGAAACATATTCCATTATTAGGATCATGCCATGGCCCAACTTTCATCTGATTTTAAAATTGTTGAAAACATTATGGATGCTCTTCAACAGGGCGTTATAAGTGGATATCAACCAACTTGGAACAATGCAGAACTAGGAACCGTTTTCATGGAAGTGTGATGTTCGTTTTCTACAGATTACTTCAGAAAATTGATGTCACTTTCGTGCTCCGTCGTGTTCACTTATACCTACGAGTCATATTTGGACTTATGCGATATTAGACTGTTATCGCAATTTTTATGATTCGTCAGTTTTTGCCGTGTTAATGGACAAGGGTGTAGAAAACACACTTAACGTTTTTGTGCCAGTTCTGTAGCTCTTAATAGCAGAGCTCCTTCATCACATAAACCACTAATTTATAGTATACTATATTTGACTGACATACAATAAGCCAGTATTTGTTTGCATTGCAGCTGTGCTGTGATAACTCAGAAACAATTCAACCGTGTTAAACCATACTTTGTATGCTGACAGCGCAAGTATAAGCATTAAATGCCAAAGTTGATATTGTTGTGGGTTCGCCATTTTGGAAGATCGCACAACATGAATAAATTAAGAATTAATGTTATATCTCGAAAACTACTCAAAACTATTTTCGCCAAATTTGGCACGTATGTAATGCTATAATTGGCCAGGTAAATAACAAATATTAAAATTAATTTAACACTTATTTTCAAAATGGTGGCCATTTAATTATTTTATGTTTATTTGGTATTACTACCATGCCGTTTGACCCATTCAAACCACATTTCGTACGCTAACAGTATCTATAGCAAGCATCATATAAGCCAAACAACAACCACCTTTGTAGGCCATTTTTGAAGATAGCGCCACATGAAAAAGTAAAGCTTTCATGTTATATCTTCAAAAATACTCAAGCTTTCTTCAAAATTGGCAAGTAAGTATCACTATTACAGGATAACTAGACATCAATAAATTAACTATATTAGAAAACGTATTTTCATAATAACGGCCATACACATATTTTAGATTTATTTGCTATAACTTCTCTATCAGTGGCCAATTTCAACCAAAGTTGTACCTTGACAGTATGTATTACAAGTATCATATAAGCAACAACAACCTTTTTCCTCGGTAATTTTTAAAGATAGCGCCGCATGTAAAAATATATATTAAACCTTATAATTCGAAAACTACTCAACCAAATGTTGGCCAAATTTGGCACGTAAGAAATACTATTATAGACCAGGTAAAAATCAGAAATTAGATTTTACTAGGCACAACTTTTTAAAATGGTGGCCATACAAATATTTTAGGTTTATTTGATATTACTACTGCAACATTTGACAAATTTCAACCATTTTGTACGTTGACAGTATCTATTACAAGCATAAAATATGCAAAAACAGCCACTTAGGCAATCAAGTGGCACTGCCACAGTTGAGAAGTACAAAAATATTTCTAATATGTCAGACACTTATTTTCAAAATGACGGTCATCTAGCTATTTTAGCATAGTATAATATGTCTTCGAAAACATTTAATAAATTCCAACTTATCTTTTTATGCTGGGAGTATATAATACAAACATCAAATGTGTCTACATGGGGCATCGTTTGTCCTCCATTTTGTAAGATAGTAACAAACGAATAAAAAAGTGATAATGTCATCTCGGGAATAAATTGGCCCATTACTAATAAATATGGTAAACAAGTAGTGCTGCGATAGGTAATGTTAACTGGTATGTTTTAGGTATGTCAGACAGTAATTTAAAAAATGGCGGCCATAAATCTATTTTAGTTTTCTATGTTATATCGTTCAAACTATGTGATTAATTATAATCAAACTGCGTATGATGGCTGTACACATTACAGCAATAAAATGTGTACACAAAATATTTTTGTCCGCCAATTTTAAACATAGTATCATTTCACAAATTAAAATCATGGGATCTGCGAAAAATAACATTTTTCTACCAAATTTGGCTAAAAATAGCACTTTGGCAGACTATGTAAACTGATACATTTTGAGAGGGTCAGAAACACACTTTCAAAATGGCGGCCATATAAACATTTTATCTCCGAACTTTTTATCTACGAATATGCAAAATAAATTATAACTTAACTTTGTATGCTGACAGTATGAGACTGCTTCAGGTGAGTACCCGAGATGGGCCTCTCCTTCCTTCCCTCATGCTACTGTGCCCGATCCAGGTAAGGCATGAAACCACTCATACTGTGATCTTCTGTTCTGTCCTTTTTCTTGATTCGAAGGTTTGGATCTCTCACTATGAGACATCGTCCGATGTTGTTCTTGTTATGGCTCTATTCAGCCAATCTGTCCTTGGTCTGTGTTTCCTATTCAGTATCGATTCCAAGCAATTTCAGAATATACTTTCTTTAGTTCCCCCTTTAGTTCCGACACGGCGAGGGGAAGCAGGCAAGGTTGACCATCACCAGCTTGGCTCCCCGGTTCCAGTCTCTCTGGAGGAGTAAATGTTTGTTTCTCCTTCTGTCTTTCTTGCCCGCCTTTGATATATTACAACCTTTTAACCTGTACAAGGCTTAGAGTAATACAAAGTAGGTCTCCCATACGTTTTGACCGCTTCTTTCCTGGAATTTTTCAGGACAAACTTTTCAACTCCTCTCAGGAAGTTCTCTTTAAGAGTACTTCCTTGTTCCTGGGTATATTATTAGTTACCAATAATAACACAGTAACATTCTGTGATAATGTTCGGTGTAGGGGAACAGTATTCTATTGCCTCCATTATTTTTTCTGATTACTGTAGCAATGGCTGCTGAAAGTATTGGCATCTCCATCAGATTTGTGATACGTTCCCCTGACCCCGCCATGTTGTAGAAGGGTGCTGGATCTACTGTCGTCCATCTCTGGTCTCTTGTTTGAGTTATTTCTTCGGGTGGCATCACTTCTCTCCGAATGACCTCTTCTTCCTCCTCTTCCAAGTATAGTGACAGTTTCCCATCTGCACCTCGTCTCACTCGGCACCACATGTCTTGATCTCGGAAAGAGGTAGCGGTTGACCCTAATCCAGGTGAACATCCTTGTTCAACATCCTGTATTTGTCTTGTCCTGGTCAGCTCAAAGTCAGTTCGATTTGTAGCATTTGTTATGTGCTGCACTTGCTGTCGTCTAGTGCAGAACTCCCATGCTTCTGCTGCCGTCTTGGTTATGAAGTACACTGGCCCTCAATTAAAGGGCCATCTTGACTCTGCCATCCTGTTCTTCTTGAGAATCCGCACTCTGAGAGCTACCCCTTTCCTCTTCGCCCTCGAGCCAGACGTCGAACTCTTCGAGTCTTCTGTTCGTCTCTCTGGCGAAGTTTGCGAATATCTCCACGGTGCCCCGGCATATGTGGACTGGTCTCCTGTCAATGTATGCCATATTGTACTTTGATAGCAGTTCTTTCATTTTGATCACGATGTCCTCGAGCTTTGCACATTCATTAATAACATGTCGCACCTTGTCCAGTTGATCGCACACTACACAAATTGGAGATTCAACCAGGCTGACTCCATGTAATTTTGCCTTGTAGTTTATGTAGCCGGTTAGCATTTGTGCCACACAGTGGTTCAAAATGATCCATTCTTTCTTGAGCTTGTCTGCTACATTCGGAAATACCATATGCGTTTCTCTTCCCTTGGTAGAGTTGTTTCATTTATCCTGTCACACAGAGAGAATTTGCAGTCTTGTTTATTTTTGTTCTTCAGGATTAGGAGCTGTTCTCCTCACCAGCTCCTTTAAACCACCTCTTTCTGTTACTAACAGGTCCACCGGTAACACTCCTGCTAAAACCGGCAAGGCATCATAGGACATAGTACGGTATGCTTTTGTCAATGCTAGTGAGCCTTTTCAAGTCATCGCCTTATCAAGACTTGTTGCTCTTTCTTATACCGTACTGCGCACCAATATGATATTATCGACTCAAAGACACCTCTATGCATAACTTTCAGTGTGTGAAATTCAAGTCCCCAGCTGGTGGGTGCAACCGCTTGGAGCTTATCGAACAGGACCACAGCTTTGACACATGCATATTTCACATGTTCATTAAAGGTTAGTTTCGAGTCCAACATGACTCCCAGTTATTTGACACATTTAAGGAACTTTAAGAGTCTACCCTGAAACCTCACTACCGGGTATCCCTTCTGGAGATTCCCCTTGAGTATCATGCAGTTACTCTTGTCTGCAGCAAATTTTAGTTTCACAGAGTCTGCCCAGGCTTTACTCTTCAGAGTACTTGCTTTGCTTTGCCTTCCAGTTCTTTTCCAGACCATGCAGATATGAGTATTAGCCCGTCATAGGCTTACTAGCACATCTCGCAGTCTTCGGGCAGTTGGACTTGTAGGAGCCCTTCAAACAGCACATTCCACAGCCGTGGGGCCAGGACAGAACCCCGTGGACAACCCTTAGTACAGTTCCTTTTTCACACTCAGTTCTCCAACTGAGTAGACACACTTCCAAATTCTGAAGTAGTCCAGCAACACCGAATAAATGTTAGTTGGACACTCCTTCTCTTTAAGCTGCCACACTATTTCTGGCCACCAAGTATTGTCAAATGCTCCAACGATATCCAAAAATATTCCGTGTAAATTATAGTAAAAAACGACGGTAGCTATCAGAAATGGTCACAAATATGAGTAAAAATAGTGTTTAATCCATGAGTTACATTTTTTTTTAAGTACGCACCTTAACTCGCTACCCCACGCCATATACAACTTCAAGCGTCCGTGTCTCTTCAAATGAGCGTGGTAATCAGTCAGGTCTGTTTAGTGCAATGATTGTGTAACTTTCTTGTCTGGCATTTCTCTGACCATCGGAAGAAGGCAAACACAAATTGGCCTAATGTACAATATGAAAGGCAATAACAGATTTCCAACGAACACTCAGACACACATTTTGTTCGCGTAAAAGTCTCTCTGGATTTTTGATGGTAGTTTGCAATGTTAAATACGTTCGTCTCGGTCCAGTACAATTCCTATCTCCCACTTAGATTTGAATGAGAGCGTTACACGCCATGAGTATCTTACGCCAACTGAGGGACATATTCTTTCCTCTGCTTGTGTCTTGATGGACCACTGTACGCTAATGTTTTCTCGCTATCTCCAGTAAATAACTAACATAATATATTTTCCAAGCACTTGTCCATAAACTATTCAGCAATACAGAACCCAAAACTAGGGGAGAAAATTAACGTGGACAATGTCAGAATACAGTATAAATTTGGTTAAAATTTAAAAAAAAGGAGAATAAAGTAAATAATAAATCAGCATATATTACCATCAGAGTATAAAATAAGTTTTAATGTAATGTCGTGATCAGGACAACCATTAAAACGTAATATTTTCTTTCCACTGCAATAAAAATACTTCATTTCATTTTAATTGCACTGCAAATGAAATAACAAAAACCAATTATTACTCCTCACGTATTGGTTCACTGCACAGTTAAACTTAAAGTATTGAGAAAATTATGAAGTGTGTTCATGGTTATCCACTTGCAGGCATAGTGGCCGCGGTGACAGCGGTTATCCTTCTCGCTTCTCACCAAGGCAGACCGGGCTGAATCTCCGGCCGGGCCACTTCCGGATTTTCGCAAGTGTTAATCGTACCGAATGATGCCGCTGGTCGAAGGGTATTCATGAAGATGCCCCGTTTCTCCCACCCTTGCATTCCAGCGATGCTCCATTCACACCTCATTCCACCCTAATCGGCTCTTAAGGCCTCGTTGTTAAGAGCCATTCAAATCTCTCAACTTAACTAGCAGTCATTTATCGTGGCGTGTTACCAAGTTTGCAATAGGCCGATCTCAGTGGTTTTGAGTACTCGTAATCACCACACCAGCTTTGAAATAAACGAAATAAGTGTAATCAAAACTTAAGGATAAATGCCGAGGATAGTAAAATATCTGTATACCAAGATCATACAACACCAATGATACTTAATTAAATTAAACTTTAGAAATTTAAATAAAAGGATAATGTTAGTTTCACGTTATTTACATAGGACACACATTTATAATTACATGTATTTTCCCCGTCTCTAACGACCTCGCTGTTGACGAGACGTTAAGCCCATCTACTTACCTACCTAGCAACCATTTCGTTTACTTTAATATTGTTACATAGACTATATAATTTAAATAATTTTATTGGATTAAAAAACAAATAAGGCCTTTTTACTGTATCCAGATTCTTCTCCTTTTATTAATGGAACTTTTAATTCAAGATTTATTCCAAGAAAAATATTTAATGCAGTGCATTCTAATCAAATCTCTATATATTTTAAAACTATTTTTTATAGTTAATTTACTATACAATTTATTTGAATATAATAAGCCCTCCCAAGTTATCATTTACCAAGAATTTAGAGTTTCTTAAACAGAATGACTAACTTTATTACACAAAAAAGTGACACAGTTATCATTCATATCGGTTGGACCCTAGACGACTGGAAAACCGTGGCTTGGTCAGATGAGTCCCGATTTAAGTTGGTAAGAGCTGATGGCAGGTTCGAGTGTGGCGCAGACCCCACGAATCCATGGACCCAAGTTGTCAACAAGGAACTGTGAAAGCTGGTGGTGGCTCCATAATGGTGTGGACTTTTTTTTACATGGAATGGACTGGGTCCTCTGGTCCAACTGAACTGATCATTAACTGGAAAGGGCTACTTGGTGACCACCTGCAGCCATTCATGGACTTCATGTACCCAAACAACGATGGAATTTTAATGGATGAAATTGCACCATGTCACCGGGCCACAACGGTTCGCGATTTGTTTGAAGAACATTCTAGACGATTCCAGCGAATGATTTGGCCATTAAGATCACCCGACTTCAGACAGTTACTGCTAAACACGACAGAGTCGTGGTCTTATTTGTTAACGGGGCGCTCTTAGCCGCGAGGCCATACCGCACCCCGGCCTCCCAGTAGGCGGGGAAGAGGGATCACGCCCTCTCATCGCAGACATGACCAGCGCTTTCTGAATTGACCAAACCCGTTTGCCCCGACCTGTACACAGGCCGCACCAGGCAGAGCCCCGATCTGATATTGCAGATCGCACAGAGCATGTCCTACCACAAGGCCTGAGATTCTAGCACTCAGATTACCAAGCGTGTGGTATAGCCGGAGCACTACCCACGCCCCTGACGTGATCTCGGGCACGCCCCCGGAACAATCCTGTTCAACGTCCGGCTCTTTTAGCAAGAGGGGGAATCTCTCCGAGCCTTCTCCAGCATGCGGAGTCAACCACTGCCAGCACGAGTCCAACCTCGTCTGATCCGAGTTCCAGGGAGTACCCCTGGATGGGCCAAGCGGATCATCCCGTGCTCCCTCTTAATTTCCATGGCACGTATGGGTTTTCCTGTGTCCGACTGCGTCGCCTAACCTCTATACGGGAGTGTGCGGAGTTCAGACAGGCGGAATTTAAGTCCAACAAGAACTTTTTTTCTCTAGTGTCCCGCACCAGTAGTTCAGTAAGAATTAAACATGGCTGGACGCGCGCTGGTAAATTATACTGGCTGGTGACGGACAAGTTTAGTAGAGGGGGAAACAAAGCGTATTACAAAGTTGGCAACTTGACAGCGCTGATGGTACCTCTAAGGCTTAGGTGAGGACCTGTTTGATCCTTGCTATCGTTTCTAGATGAGACATGGAGGTAGAGAACAGGATGATGACGATTGCTCAGGGGGAGATGTGGAGAAGTAGGGATGTGGATGTGTCTGCAATTTTTACATCAAAAAGCTGCCAAGGTGAGCTTCTAAGGAGGTGCTCGAAGCGAGAGAGAAGCCGGCACACCGGGGCGTTATCGGCCTGGATGTCATTAGTAGAACATGACTTAGAGCGTGCAGACAGGCACAGCGGTGAGATAACCGTGTCTTGCCAGTGTGGGATGCTTGCAGAAGCTGAATACTGCCGCAGGTGGCAGAGCCATGAGTCTCACAGAAGTGTTAGAGTGTACAAAAAATCCCAACAAATACAAACTTAAATTCCCACAACTTAAAATTACCTCAAATAAATTTATTTTCCATTCAAATACAGTTTAAAATAATTATATTTACGCCCAAAATTTAAAAAAAATTTTTTTTATAGGTGGCGCATAAGTTTAACTGCATTACAATGATGAACTGTATCAAATTATGGCATCAAAATAAATAGAATAGTAGGTATATCCATCAGGTGGTATGTCTCTAAGTAAAGTGAAGTGAGAGATGTGAGCGTATGTGCCGGTATATTTACGACGTTACTGTGGTTCATCTGTGCGGCATAAAATGTTACTAGTAATTAAAGAAAATTCTGTTACCTGAAGACTCTTTAACATTCATTGATAATATAATCTTTATTACGGTCCTTCAAACTCTGTATGCTAGGAAAATGGATCGCAAAAACCAGATTCGTCAATACATAAACAATTTTGCACAGAATTTCAAAAGTTGGTAGCTATTTGAGGTGTGACTATAGAACTTGATGCGAAGGTGCAACTAAGTTGTCACGAGGAGCGAGGAGGGAGTAGTATAGATAAGTTAGTACGAAAATGGAAGTGTCAAAAATCATAGGGCACGTGCTATATATGAAGCCCGTTGTATAAAGTGTTTAGGAATGGCAAAGGGCAAGTAAAAGTGAGTAGGTTAAGAGGGTAAGGAGTATTTTCGTTCATCAAGGACCAGGTGGTGTTCAAGTTTGGAGACGGGGGTACAAGCTAAGTATGAAGAATGAAGAACTTAAATAGGGTTGGGGTGTAGGCTACAACGGAAAGTGGGAAAGGGGGGAGGGTATATGCAGCACGTAAAAATGGATGTGGTCAAATAGATAGAACTCACAAGTATGGGCGTCAATAAAAAATATGTGAAATGTTCCTTGTTTTTTTTAAGGGGAGGGGGAGAAGCTTGGATTATTTATATCAAATGTAAGCCATTTTTTTAAAACAATTTATAGTACTCGTAATAATTCTTGTAATTAAGTAATAACAATTTGTATAACAAATAACTGCTTATTAGTGACGTAAATCTTAAACGCAAGTCTCTGCTGGCAGAGACTAAGTTATTTCTGTTTTATTTTCCATTATTTTATTTTGACATTTATTTTTGTTTTTGCGTGCAATATTGTATTGC
Organism: Clitarchus hookeri; assembly: GCA_002778355.1. Classification (NCBI taxonomy): domain Eukaryota; kingdom Metazoa; phylum Arthropoda; class Insecta; order Phasmatodea; family Phasmatidae; genus Clitarchus; species Clitarchus hookeri. The sequence continues at coordinate 160,426 of NQII01002388.1, forward strand.
AATATTTTAGTGAATATTACTAAAGATAAACCAATGTATGAATATGACACGTCACGTATAGTTGTTGCATTATTTATTTTCGTAAATCCTAGCTGTCTTTCGCACTCCTCAAAAGGAAACATTTCCTAAAGACTATGCCCCCGTTGAAAAAATCTTGGGGACACCTACTGTCACGCGATATATAAAGTATGCATCAAGAACAATTAAGGAATGGCAAAACATTAATTTAAAGGAGGGTGTGTGCAGGTGGGTAGGTAAACGGTTTTGAGCAATATAAAACGAATAACAAAACTCAATTGCAGCTACTAGGGGATTGTGCAAGCGTATGTGGTGTATAAAAGCTGAAGAATTTCTGGCGTCTTTATGGGAATGCTTAAGCAGAGTATAAGTGGACTGGTGTCAATATATTTGTTTTCCTATCACCAAAGTACAACACTATGGCCAAAAAATTGAAAGGCATTGGCGCTGGATGTGCCGTTTTTAAAACAGGCTTGGAAAACAAAATAAAAAAAATAAATTCCAGACAAAACATTTATCCAGAGGAGGCCCTGTGAAAATAAAAAAAAAATTGCAAAGTGGATCGGTAATATCATATAGAAGAAATGGTTATCCTTGAACAATGTATATGCCAAATATAGTGCCGATTTCTTCTATGGATAGGAGACGACGAGCAGTTACAAACAGTAGAGTTTCAACTCTGGCGGGTCTTCAGGGACCTACGGAAAAGAAATGTTAAGGAAAACCCTGAAAAACTACGAGTTTTCAGGATACCGACAAAAAGTTAAAAAAAAAAACTGATATATTATAAGTCAGAAATTTTTGTCGAGAATCTTGTAGTTCAAACGGTACAGACATGACTCGCATTAAAAACCAGACCACAAAAATAGTACACTCGCGCTAATTCTAACTCCTTCTATTTTGAAAAGGGAAAGTCTTGAGTACAATGAGTATTAGACAGAGGATAGGAGCCGGTATCAATCAGAGTTTGGCGTCATTCATCCTCACCAAGTATTTACAAAGATTTAAAAATTTCCAGTAAAGACTTTATATCTTAAATAAATACTTAGGAATTCACATTTGTTAATGTTTTGATCACCGTGATGAGTTTTTGCAGTTTGTATTGAATACTGACAAAACAAATGACACTGGTGATTGAGGATGCGGTAGCTCGGCCGTTGCTTTAAAATCACGAGGTAGCAAGTTTAAATACAGAGTAAGCCACGAAAACATATGCCGCTTTAAGGTGCAAGTTATTTTATGTTAGGATGGAAGCCGCCCGCTTTGAACCCAATGGCATAATTTGCAAAATCGTTAAAACATTGGAAATAGCATAATGTAATAAGTTGAAAGGCTCTTAGTGTCTCGTATAACTTCAACAAAGTGGGCACTTCTTCTAACTGGCGCATAAAACCTACTCCTTAATTAGGTAACTTACTATCTAATGACTCAGTGCGAAGTTTGGGTTGCACAATATTTCACCTGTTCGTTTTATTTCTGTGTGTTCTCGAAGCGGTATCGTTTATAACAACGTAAGACTTTTGAATTCCCAGACGGATTAATGGGCCCCAGTGGGTAATGTAAGAGGTGCCTCGCCCAAATGCCATTGGTAAGACCAGACGCCCGACGATATGCCAATTCGTATTGGTGCACAGTTGGACCGGAAACTCACCGCGAAATGCAAATTTCGCGAAGCCGCTTGCCTCATGCGCTCCCGGTTGCGGTAATTTGCAGCGCGGTTCCGATGTAAATACTTAAAGTTCTCTACGCGTCGTTGCAATAAAAAGGGACTCGCAAAGTACATTCGATTCAATATAATTACTAAAGGTAAGCGACAATTACTGCTTAATTGTGCAGTGGAAAGTTTACTGCAAGGCTATTGTTCTGCCTGGTAAATTATGTGTAACTTGAAAATTACAAGGACGAGATCTCCAGCGTGCTGATGGAAGAGAGTACAATCCACATGCATTTTTGCCGGTTGTGACTTGTCGTCACATTTGTGTGGTGACGAGTGGTGCATCTTTGTTTATCACTTGCTTACTTAACAGCATATTCGTCTGCTGTGCCCCAGTGATTATAATAACCAGTTTAAGCTATTTGGAATTGCAAATACCAAATGTACAATATTATTGTGTATTAGTAATGAATTCACCAAACTATTTCTAATAATTATTAAGTAATTATATATACATTTTAAATAAATATTATTATGTATGTACTATTTGCATGTTATAATAGACATTTTGTATTAAGTGGGTTTGGGTTCGCGGCCGCTTGGGGCGCTGTACTGAGTTGGGAGTTGCGCGTCTTCGTTTTTGTTCCGAGACTTGCCTGCGAGCTAGGTAGTTGGACGGTGTGCACGGAGTAGGCTTGGCGTGTTGTTACCGCTCGGTTATACAATGACACAGGATAGTTAGCCCGGTTAAAGCGGTCATACCAAATTGACTTTGTATTGATTGTGCGTGTCATATATGATGGAGTAAATATGTGGGCTGTATTGTGAAATTCACGAGTCATGCGACGAGAGAATATACATGCGATCGTGAAACTTTTTAAAAATCGGTGGCTTTTTTGTACTTCGTTTTGATAGAAGTTAACTGTCCTTCATTGCTTATTGGGATCTTCGTCATGGAGAACAAGATTTCATCGTACATCGGGGCTCTTGTTACCTTGTTGCCGAATGTCGCCTCGCTCCATATGTCAACGAATGCATGCCAGCTGCGGGCGAGTTCTGCTGTCCATAAAGGCAGAGCATTCCCGTTGTTGTATTACTACAGGCATCTACATTTAAGGGGTAAAAACTGTATTTTACCATATTCCCCGTAGGAAACAAAGTACTCTACTGAATTTTGAACTTATGGTGTGGTGTTTTGAATCTATCGTCTTTTCTGTGCTCAACACGTAACTGCTCTTAACCTACAAGTATTGTTCTTAACCTGCCTTGGCTTGCGGCAAGTTGCGAAGAATTCTAATGTTATCATTCCACGATGTTTTTAGTAGAGATAAATGAGGATTTTACGACAATATTACAGAAAGTGTGACTCCAGACAATCTATAGACATCTATAGCCATTTTTATCATATTTTTATATAGCTACATGGGGTTTCTTTTTGATATGCTTGTGTGGTAGTATGCACTTAATGTAAAACAGATATCAACCTGAATGAAAGTATAAGTAAGCTGTTGGCTGCCAAAATCTTCTATAGAATTTTTTATATATTTTTTGGTTTTATACTGTATTGTTGTTTTGGTATAGCACTTTTAAAGGAAATAAATATCATTAATTTAGTCAATATATGGCTTGTTGATAATGAGTACAAAATGGCCAATAATAATACGGTTGTGTTGGCGCAGGTCTCAGGAAGGAAAGTATGTTAGTGTTTAGGTTACGAGTGTTAACTTTCTCACAGAGCGATCCAGTTTGTGACTTGTTTCAGCACAGCTCACGCTAAACGTTACTTCACCCATAGTCCACTTCATGAGTTATCTACACATCTATGTAATACACTCAGTGTCTCCATCGATCGCGTACGCTTGCTTTCATGGAGTTAATGTATTTGCATACTTGTACGAGAAAACTCCATTGGAAAAAAATCCAAGTATTTTAAGAGACACTCTGAAATTCTATCGTTGGTTTCAACTTGTGACACCTGTGTGACTGAAAATTCTATTATTTACTTTCGTCTAGCAAATCACTGGGATGTACTGCAGTTGATGAGTTCATGCTCTCGGTATCAGCTGTCATCCAGTCTATCTGGAGCGTCTGCGAGTATCCTAAAACTTACATGTCATTACCTTTAGCTGAAAATCACCCCCAATAAATGCGTCTCATTATTTATCTTGGGAATTTATGAGCCTCCTGCAAGTTATATTACTCGGGAGGAAATATTATAAAGAGAAAAGACTAAAATCAATAATGCAGGAAAACTGTTTATTATTTATTTCCCCTGAAATCGTGGTTTAAACTGCACGCTGATTTCGCAATGATTTCAGTTTGATTTTATTTTATTAAATCCAAAAACACTGTTTTTTTCACGTGTTAAACCTTTCAAATAATTCCCCCGCATTAATTAGGTGAGCCTCGTTACTCTCGGCCCAGAAATCAATCGATGAAGTTATGAAGATGGCTGCTAATTTCCTTAAAGTAGCCACAGCACGGAGTCCTCAATACCAATACAACTACGGTGCATCGACACACAAACTAAAGCTTATAAGCGAGTGGCCATCCCCCTCCTATAATGCTCTGCATACCCTCACCCCAGCCTGCCTCTCCGTCGTCATGTGCCTGTATGACTACGAATAAAAAAAATTACCTACACATTCAATTTTATTGCTAGGTAGGCAGGACCCTTAAATAATTTAACATTATTAACTTTTATTTTAATATATATACCATTAAAGTATTAATATTTTTTCAACTAAATTCTGTCAATGGCCAATAACAAAGTAATGGAATGGGGTGACGGCCAAAGGATAATAAATGGAGTGGGAGTTTTTCCTCGCCGTAAGAGCTATGCTGCAGATCCCAGGATCGGCTTGGAGAGGATACCAGCGGAACTGCGTTGGCCATTCGCTTTGATTTCGTTATGGGAGAACAGCTAATCATGCATGAAGTCGGAAAAGCAATTAGCCGCCAGGAAACTCGTATTTAACCCAGTATGGCAATATTTTTATCGGCTTGCGGTGCGCTTGTGGCGGAGTACGTCTGAGCGGACGTGGAGAATTACCCCGCGCAAGCTTTTCCTATTTCCTTCGCCCGCTCAAAGTCCGTATACCTTCGTGGCAAGAGTCCCCGGTACTGCATGTTACCGCAAGCCATTCCTTTAAATAAAATTTTCACTGATATTTCTTTTCACCGCACTTTATTTATGTAGCAAAAAATTTAACGTTATATTTAAAAAAGAAAAGGTTTAAAATATAAATACACAGGTAAATAATTTTTATATAGGTATGTTTTATTTACACAAATTGGAAAATTATAAATACGCGTAATATTCTAGAGTCTCTAGAAATTTAATGTGTGAGATAAAACATGTTCGTGAAAAATTATTAGCATTCTTTGACGTTCGATCTGACGCAGTAGAATGGCAATGTTCGAAGTGCCTTCTTCCAAGTTAAAGTCGGTGGTGGACAAACCCTTTTTGGCGGCAGCAGGTGACGTCACACGTTTACGTTTACGTGGGCACGTTTCACAGTTTGATGCAGGTTCCCCAGAATTTTTATGCATTGTGGTCTCAACACGGTGGCTGTGCCACGACCTCCGAAGTTTAGTTGGGGCCGTTTGAGTCGAAGATTCGCTGGTTTTATTTTGCCGACGTACGCAGACCTGGGTGGAGCAGTCAGAGGCGTGAATTTTGGTGGTCACAGGAGGAGGGTAGACCTTGCCACAACTCTAAGTTGCTACAGATTCCATAACCTGCTCCACGGTTGCCGGAAGAGTCGTATCCCATTTCGTGTATTTAACCACCCAATTCCCAGGAGTACAGCAAGTTATTAACAGTTGAGTTGGTTAGTATTCACCCTGAATCACTGAATATAACCAGTGGTCCCATCCACCACATTTTTTTTCGTAGGTATGTAGTGATCCAGACTCCCAGAACGAATAGGTGATTTTAGAGTCGTCTGGATATGTCAAGACGTACAGGTTCTCTGGATGAAATGGCGTCATCTTGCTCCCACGGTCTCGTGCTCGACTAGGCGAGTAATTTATTTTCTGGTTCAATTTATTTACTTTTTTTTTGCATCGTGGAATGACGTCAGATATACGCGTGGCTGTAATGTGATCAGGTGACTTCGTATTTTACGCAGCTTAAATCACGCTATAGGACTTGCGGCAGGTATTCGCAGCAACGATTGAAGATAATGATGCCTCTACACCAGCACATAAGTGTATTTATTTCCGACTCTGCATCGTGCGAAATCACGTCTGCAATCTCTCCTCGAACGCTGGCTGGCATACAAAAAAGGGAATGTTTACGCTGCGAGATATATAACCTTGTTTGTATCTCCGTGAAATGAGCATGCCACTCTAAAAGTTACTAAGGTTTTTCGAAGCGTTCACCAAAGAACTCCGATCCGTTTCTTTCCTCATTTTACGAAGAGAAGGACACCCATTATCATCCTGTGCGTCGATTATTTCCAATTCGTTTATGAAAAAATTACTGAGGCATTTTTAATGCTCGGGCCCCGTCACATAAATCGGTCCCGTCCTCAAGGCGACTGTGTCAGCAAGTCGCTCAGCACGTTTCCCACCTAATGATATGGAATCTTGCCTTCGTCCCAGCACAGTCCGTGGTAGTACATGGCCAACCAGGAGTTTGTTTTCTTGCTCTTTTCGTCCAACAGTTTCCACGGATACGGAGGCTGGAAGTTGCGAGTTCTAATCACGGCGTGACAATCCGTGACTGCGATTTTCTTAAGCACCAAGTCGTCTTGGCTCCATAAACATTGTAAATTACAGTACTTTTATACGACTACAACGTGAGTCCCCACTTCATGCGTATTTACGTGCTTAATTAACTGATTATATATACTAGGTCGGAAAAACAATCGTACTGAACGATCCTGTCGTGGAGTATGAAGCAGTAGGCTGCGGCATTCGCAGGTACGTTTTCATTGGTGATTATTTCGATCCGGCAGTCGACCGTACCATTTTGCACGAGCTCCTTCTGCTTCGATGTATCGAATACCAGAAAAGGTGCCAAGTCTCGGAAATGTTCGATGCTCAGGATGCGATGCGCCTCGCGTCCGTAATACGTTGATTGGAATTGCGAATACATATAACATGGCCAAGTAAAACCGTCTTGGTCGAACGTAGTGTTCAGGTCGACATACGGGTAGCTTTCACTATTCAAATAATTTTTACGTTTTCGACTTTGCAGGGGTCAAACGTAGACTTGTCTGCTCCGATACTATGCTTTTTGTTCGTCTGAAGCTCCGGTATGATGTAGCGCGGTTTTTCTGGGCTGGAAGAAGTTTTTACGACCCAGCGTTTTCACGTGGCGGCTGACAGGGCCGGGCAGGTGAATGCTATTTCGATCATTTTTTCTTTCTTGGCATATTTCAACGGCATGACACGTCCTCGGGTTCTCGGGGTCACGTTAGGGACAAACCAATATATGGTGATCAAAGTAAGAGAGACGGACTGCGTGTTTTCTCCGACTCCCAACACGTCATGCAAATTCGATGTGGCCAGCGTAATCATCAGCTCCTGCCTCGCCGCTGTTATTATTATATTCTTATAATCTTCGGTGATTCTCAGTTGCAAGGAGAGCGGAACGCATACTTCGAACATGCCTTTGGCGTAAATGGAAACACTGTAGTCATCTTCGAGTCCCCACCCTTCCATATTGGCTACAGAGAGACAGTTGGGCGTGAGCGGTTGGTAATTTTTATTGACGAGATTATGCCCACAACTAGCGACTGGTCGACCGCGACGCCATTTGCCTCGTAAATTACGTGTTCGAAAAGGTTCGGAATCCCATTTCGAACCTACTTGGTGGTGGTCGTGTAGGTCTCATCTGCCTTCGTTAGCTTGCCTCTTATGCGCACAAAGAACTGGCTAGGCAAGGTGTATACATCGTGAGGCTCTATAGATATTAGAACTTCCCTTCCGAGAGCGAAAGGCAAGACGAGATAAGGCTCGTAACAGTGCATTTCAATTTTATTAAATTTATCGTCGATTTCTAGGTGTTGATCCACGTCGAGGGTTTTGTCCACCATAGCGATTTGCTTCTAAACAGAGGGCGTGGAGAAAGTCTGCGTTTTCAGATGTTAGTGCAACGATTATTCGTGACTTACTGATCTCGGTTTCGATGTTCCGCACGCATTTATAGATTTTAGTTTTCCCAGCGAAATTAAGTCCCATCGTTTCAGGTGCAGGCGCAAAGAGATTTCTTAGTTTTGGAAATTTTCCAATTTATCGTTATTGATCCACGATCGAAACGGCTACTTCGTGGATGCTCTTTGCTACGATAGGAAAGATACTGAGTATTTTTGGATATTCTACAATTTTATATCCAGGACCTACAATGGGGACGAACTCAATAATAGTCCTGCTCGATTTCCCATTCACGTATCTGCAACTTGCCAAATTACAGTTTATTCGTATGAGGTTAAGCGGAAAGATGTTGACCGCACTCGACGATACATGTTTTTTTTCTGCTTCGTACACGCTGGCTTCGAACCCCAGCATGGGCCTCATTGTTTCTGGTTCCGTGAAATCTATTTCTGCTGTGCAAACATTTCGGCCTTCAGGGTATTCGGATTTCTGTGCTGTTCGAATGCAATGTCGTGCGGCAGCGATTTCTATATGAAGTATTCCATATCCTTCAGCTCGCACGTTCCAGTGGCAATGACGATTTCCTTCACTGCCCCCATAACCGAATACCGAAAACTGGAGTTTTTATGTTTTTTCGGTGTTGGATATGGAGTTGTAAGTTTGACAATCCACTAGTCCCACACACCATTCCCCCTCCATTTCTAAGGAAGGGTAAAAGCTGGTCTACAGCTTGGACGTTTTGACCACTCAGAATGATAGACACCGACATACTGATGAGACCGTTACGGATCATAAACCTTTTTTATTCGCTGTGGTTTATATTGATTGTTTTTCTGTTTTCCACTGGAAATTTCGATTGCCTTAAAATCGCAGACACAAGTGTCCACAGTTCCACGTGTTAGGCATCTGTCCCGTTTCGTAATTCTACGTTAGTTTGGTATATTTAAAATACTCGCGCAATTCTGGCGGAAGACGCAAATTCCCAGGACTATCATAATAGTCTGCGTCTTTACCCTTTTTTATATTTAGACCATCCAGTGCATAATGGGCCCGGCTGTCGTGTTCAAATTAATTATGGCACATTCGTTTCTCTTCGATTTAGGGGGCAATGCATCTCTCAAAACACTCCGCGAAAATGAGGTATTTTCAATTTGCGTGCAAACAGTTCCAAATTCATGTCCGTCAGGGGGCGTCTAGGTAGATTCACTTTGATTTACTTCTTCAATTTTTTCCTCTTCTTCCCCGATACGGGACGAATGTAGAGCCTTTGGCCGTTTTTATCCCCCATGGCGACAGCTTTCAATTTTCTGATATGGCGGTGGGTTTCCTCTACCTGTTTTCTATACTTTGAAGCCCGCTTTACGGTGCTTACAACATTCGTGACTGCCCCAGTTATACCAAACAGAGCACCGATTGCAGGTATCAGTGCGGGAAGGAACCCTCCTACCTTGCCCTTTCCTTTTCCTCTTGGTCTTTCAATGGCGCTGCGATTGCCTTTTGCTTGCAGGTAGACCCATGCCTAGTTTAACATTGGCTTTCATGTTATTCGATACGCCCCAGGCGGCTACTTTTTCTCCGAGCCCAGCGACTGCCCATTTTCTTATTTCGTCTGTTTTCTTTGCAAGTATCTTGCCTGCCAGGTGACTAGCTTGCAGATGCTTGTATCGGGAATAGGCGATGTCGTGCTGCGTGCACGCTTCGTCCAGGGCATTTATGCCCATCTCGTTGCATGACAGCCTTTCAGCTAGCCTTGTTCCGGTCCCGCAGAATCTGTATCCTCAAATGTCAAAAATTTCTAACGGGAGATTATTGATGAGTGAATCGACGAACCCACGGCCGGATTTCACCGGCTTTACCTTATGGCACAAATAATTAAACTGTGCAAGAAAACTACAAATATTCTTCTTGTATAGCCCCTACAGTTTTTCTTCAGTATAATGGAGGTAAACGAGCAGGAAATTAGTCTCCCCGTGCGTAACACCGAGAAAGATGCCGAAACCGAGCACGATTCACGTCATGGTGCCCTGTTACTTAATAGAGTGCGAGGCCTGATTTATAGGCCGTCCGGGTGTGAGAGGTTTTAATTTTTTAAGGAATATTTTGTCTTTTTTTCACGAATCTGTATAGCAACGGGTATACATTTTTTTAAAGTATGTTCTGTTTGTTCCCATCAGTATAATATGTCTGTTTTCTATAAATGAGTATGTTAAGTCTTTTTTTTTTCATAAATCAGTAGGGTAACGTGCATATTTTTCTCAAGTGTCGAACCTGGACCCTCCTGTGAGTGTGCCCTTGTGTGTATTCTCTAATGGGCTAAAGACAAAAATGTGTTTTTTTTTTTCGACGTATTAAAGTTTGTATGATTAAATAAATACTCATTCGTGAATCCTTTTTGCAGCGTATTCAAGTTTTACATTATAAATGAATAAGCAATCGATCTTTTTTGGAATGACGAAATTAACGTAACTGGTGTGAAGCCACCGCTGTAGGCTAGCGAGCTGCCCGCTTCCTCCATTCCCAGGCGGCCCGGCTAGCCGCTGCGGGTTTTGCAGAAAGGGCACAGTCCAACTCACAGCTGCCAACTCGAGAATACTGCATGCGGTGCCAACCGTAATGCCGGCCGTCTCTGTAGCCGCTACGCGGCACATCTACAGATAATTTTCGAGGCCGCCTTGATTTGCAAAGTGTTTTACCTCTTATCCTTAAGTTATTTAAGTATATATTAACGTTCATACATGTAAAATATATCATCGATTATTTTTGTGACGGCTATAAACTCATTAAAGTTTTTAATATTTTTGGTTTCTTTTAATTATTATATAACTTATATATACTAAATAATGTTTTTTTTAACTAACATGAGAAGGATATAACTCGAGATAAAATAAAAAATTTAGTTTTTTTAAACACATTCATTTATGCACACACATCACAATATTATTTCTGCATAATTAATACAAGGAATATTTGTATTATTTGTGTGTTGCTTCTCTGAGTCTTGGAGAACATTGTACATGTAATTTTTTTTTTATGTACCATGGATTCCTTGTAGTTTTTTCTTAAAATGTACCATCGGTTATCGTTACTCCACAGTCTTAGGGTTTCGGAGTTGCACTGAGCACAGAAATATGTTTCATTTTTGCACTCGTGAAGTCTTGTGGCGTACATCTCGACAAGCTGTCGAAACGGCGGGCAGCGGCAATGCTTGTGAAGGTCTACAAAGTTCGTTCCGATGGGGCACACATTGCGAATCGCTGGATAATTGCGTTTTCCAAACACATACAGAGGATAACAGGGAATTATGGCAGAGTCCAGAATTGTCAAAATTTCCACATACGGAATATTTCCCCGTTCCACCTTGGTCCGTGCGTTTCTTACGTCTGTAGGCGATACGCCTGTTGCGTGGTGTGGTCGTCGTGCTTTCATGGACACGGCGGTAATAAAAGTGAAAACATTGGTTTTCTCGTTTTCGTCACTGTACGAGATGGCAATCTGCTTGATGGTGTGCGAGTCCAACGAGCGAAAACCTTGGATGTTGCAAAACATTTCATACGAATTTTGTTATTTCCAAAAATTTTAATTTTCCATGCACAAGCCGAGTTTTAAAAATATTTTACAGAGTGATTATAATCTTCATTGAGGTCCATACACATCGGGAACCTCTGTTCTGGGTTTTTTCCTCGCCGGGTATTACTTGCCAATAAAGTTCTTGAAGGGGAGCATATTTCACGGGTACAGCTTGCGAACAGATAGCTTTCACGGGGACGACGTCTTGTATGGGGAGGGCGTCTTCAACAGGGAGGGCATCTTCTGTGGGGAGAGCGTCTTCTACGGTGAGGGTGTCTTCAACGGGGACGTCGTCTTCCACGGGCGCAGATGTTGCAGGGCTGCTCGGTGGGCCTTGCACCAACACCTGCGATACGGCTGTCGGGAACCGAGGTGGTGCAGCCCTCGAAACACTCCTTGCACGGAAGGCTGTCCCGTATTTCTTCGTCGTGCTGCAGGTAGGCCGGCAAATACTTGAATACGGTCAAAATTTCGTAAGATGCGTAGACCAGGTGAAATTCTTTCGGCAGGTACGGTCAATTCGTCCTGTTTGTCCAAGACACTAAGTAAGCGCACCCTTCCAAATTCCAAAATGGCTGAAAGGATTTTATGGCCAATCGAACAACACACATACATATCCAAGACCGAGAAAAATGACTGATTTCCCGAGGGGGTTCAGGGTGCATCTTATAAAAAGTTTTTAAGGGGAAAACGTATTCTGCCTTCGTGATTAAAGTAGGCCGCCGATTGGTCGGTACGAAGGTTTCCGAAAACACCCAAGTAATTAGCCAATGAAAAACATTGGCAGATTAATTAAATACATTCGAAGGGGGTTGTAGTACACCGACTAATTGGTGGAACGAAGGTTTCCGAAAACACTCTAGTAATTAGCCATTGAGAAACATTTGCGGAGTAATTAAATATAATATTGGAAGGGGTTGGGCAATTAGCCAATGAGATTTAGGTGTGGGGCAATTGGTCAATTAAATATATTGAAACCCCCTTTCAATATAAACCCCCTGAGTTTAGAGTGTCAGTCATTTGCTGGGCGCGGTGCCAGGAACAGCACTTCTAATGTAAAACAAACGACAAAAGAAAAAAACAATATGGCGGTCGAACGAAGGTGAGAGACAAACTCTAGTAAAAGATAAACAATTACAAATAAAAAAAACAAGATGGCTGATGGTGGCTGTGATGGCGGACTGCACAAACCAAGATGGTGGACGGCTGCACATACAAATATGGCGGACTGTACCGACCAAAATGGCGGACGGCTGCACCTACCACGATGGTGGACGGTGGCTTTGACACCTACCAAGATGGTGGACTGCACCTATCAAAATGGCGGACGGGGGCTGTGACACCTACCAATATGATGGACTGCACCTACAAAGATGGTAGAATGAGTATTTGAGGAGTGTGGCATGGTTGACCTCCAGAAATGTAGGTTTTTTTAATAAGTTTTTCAATAATATAAATAATTTGAAAATAAGTATATATTTTTTATTAATGTTTTATAATTTCTAGGGTTTTTTGTATTTTTATGGATTCTTTTAGGGATTTTCTGGATTTTAAAGTTCAAAGGTCACCAGCACCAGGGTCAGGGTCAAAATCACCTGGATCCACGAAGAGCTCCAACGCTCCGGCCCCAGGTCCCGATCTGGAAAAGTCGCCATAATCCACCTATCCTTGTATTTTTCACATATTAAAAAGGAAATGTAGCCTGTATAGTAGGATGACTAATTGAACTATGAAAACCATTCGTAATGTAATTAATAAATTCAGTTTACTCAAAACTGGAAACCAATCTAGCTAAGGTTTGGTTTTTATATGGTGTAAATGTATTCACGATATTTTTATTAATGTGGTTATTTGTGAATGCGGGCTCCATTTAGGCTATGTTTGTTGAGAACTTCCTCCTATCTTTTCGTTTTGTCCTGTAACATCGATCTGTAAGTGCATATTGAGTATTCTTCGTTATTTACGAACACGTATTCTATCCTTGATACTGCAAATTAATAAATAAAATTAAGTTTAAAAAGTTGTTTCACTCATTATTACAGTAGCTTATAAGGAAACTACGTAGTTCTTAACAAGCGTTACATAGTGTCCCGTCAGCCAGTATGTGAAATTCAAAGAACCATTTCATAACAAAATAGTTGACGCAGGTACCGCCACTGTCAAGGACATGGTGGCTTATCTGGTCAGAGTTAATGTCCTCCAGGCACCGACTAAAAAGTGCTTGGAGGTTGCGGGTATTATAATGAGGTAGACTATCACTGTTGTATTTTGAAGTACGAATATATTGTCTCGTATATATTCACAAATACACAACATCAAAACTTTCGAGGTGCGGTACTGTCATAATTTGTTTACTCGTATTCACGGGGCGAATTCGTGGTTGAGTGGGGCTTCTTTGGACGACGAATTCTATACTTAACTCAGCGGTGAGTGTGGGTAGGCTGTCATCTGGGAATGAGTTCCAGCGAAGTGGTAGGCCTTGGAAGCAGGCCCGCCGGTGCTGCGTCTCCCTGGACTGCTGTTCGGACTCGTACTCACGCAACTCTCCCCGCGGCCCGGTGATGATCAACTGTTTTTATATGACTGACCCCTTAATGATGCGGCTGACGGACGTGGCCGGGTTCCGATATCCCGGCCTTAGTAACTGTTGTACTGACTTACTCTCTGCTCGAACTGACGTCTCTCGGCGGTGAAGATGAACTAACAACTGCCCCGATATGACTGCCTGACGTACCCGATATTACTGACTGACGGGCGGTAGTAATCGACTGACCCCCCTCCACTCTTGGAAAGGGGTTTTTATACACGCCAGCCGCTGCCCTGAATCGGCGGCACGTGGCGCATTTTAGGGGTGGGAAGGAGGTGTGAGGGGGTGAGGTGGAAGAGCTCCGAACAAAGCCTTCCACCACACGTGTCCTCGCTTAATTGTCGGCACGTGGCGCCTTGTAGGGGTGGGAAGGAGGGGAGGGGCGGGGGTAATACCTCGGCACCAATACAGCTCGTCAGTATTTCTTCCGTGGTGCGTATTTTCTGCGTTCAGGCGAACTACACGTGATAATTTGCTGATAACTCGAAAAAGCCCTGCACTCCACAGATCTCGCGGTGGGCGAGAGGTGTCCATGGTGAAGGGGGTGAAGGGGGAAGGCCTACGCTTCAGCTCCACGTGTACCGGAATTTTCCACCTTCCAGGTTCCACGTGCCGCCTCGAAGGCACCCGCAAAGTGTGCGAGGCGGTGGTAGTGTGAGGGGGTGATGGATGTGAGCCAATGTCGTGCTATAATCCCTAAACCGGCACGCGACATAGTTAAAAACCCGAACTGACTGAAAGCATATATATGTTTAGGGCTAAATGTTCACCCATTATAATACTGAAAATAATTAGTAGATATTAAGATTTATCATAAGAGCTTTACAGATTTCTAAAACAATAAACAATGGATATCGAAATTTATTTCATTAGAGAGACTAGTGAGCTTAATAGGCCCGCCTGCATATCCCTTAATCGTTGGTCAATTTTCCTTACAGATAAGGAATAAAACAAAATACTATTAATATTTTTTTTCCTTTAAACAAGCAACGTTTAATAAACAGTGATAAATAAAACAAATTACAGTAAAATTAGTAGAAGAAAAAGTCTTGTGTAGTGATACAAATAACTTGAACCGTTAGCGAAATCGAAAAGGTTCCTTGGCACAGTGTTAGAGACTTCAATACACTGTAAGAATAGTACATATACTGCGAATTAAACCCTATTTATTCTAAATGCAGGCGAAGTGTCTGTGTGGTTGGGTACCTTCGGTTCTAATCGGCATTGCTCGGCAGTATTCGGCGATCCCGCAGATGCTATGCAGTGTGCCTTGGCAGTTTTGAGCAGGAGAGACAGTTTACAGATATAATATGACGGCCATAAGAGTGTACTGAACTCCGCTAACACCCATGCAATAAGTTTGTTTTGTGCAGCAGTTAACTTTAAGTATGATGCAACGAACCGGTCAAGCTAAATACTTTACAGGAGCCTGGCACTATGTGGCAATGTACAATATTGTTTTTCGGGGAGAATATTTTGAGTGCTGTATTGGAAGAGTTAGCGAAGTATTTGCTGCAGCCTAGAGTTATTTGCCACGCATTTACTTTATTTTCTCCAGGTGATGTGAGAAGATCATGCACCTCATAGTTTTCCTACTACAGCACGAACTTATAAACTGAAACAGAAAGAAAAAAACAAGGGTAGGCCCTTAATAATATATAAAGTAACTGCTCATATACATAATACACTAAGACACTTCGACTAAAAAGTTTACGAACTGTGGCTCCTTTGATGATATTATTGTATCCAGCTGAGGACATTGACCCGCAACTAATGCAACTGTGTCTAGAGGCAATTCGATGCATGTGTCCAAGTGTTAAACTCATGTTCAAATCGCTAGTCAGAATAGCTTTAACTGGACCATAACTGATGTCAAGTGTTACATCAACCTGAAGTTGTTCTTCGAAAACCATAGTGAAATAATTTGGATCTTTGCCAACTTTCTTTTTGTGCATGTTGTTGAAGGCCATCCAGAAAATTCATTGTTTTCGAATGATTCGTGGCCATATTTGAAATGTTCGTGATGTTCGACAATTTGTGTTTTAAACAAAACATTTTCACCAAGTGCCTGCAGAAGCAAATTCTGTGTTAACTCAATTATTTTCACTGCGTTTTGCAAACAATTTGATACATTTACCTCGTTCAATTTTCGTATTAATTTCCTGTAGCGAGACAGCATTGAAAACTGTGACAAATGAAGCATTGCTGTGTGGTATCACATAAAGTCACACCGGTGCTGCTTCGCATAATGACTAATGTACATCCATATGGTCGCAGAATGCTGTATTATTTTCTGTTCGCACACAAATTCGCGAGTTAAAAAAAAACTTTTTAATTGCACTTCATACATTTACGACTCCACCGACTCTGAAAATATGGTGGAGTACAGCTTATCGGTATCACGATCAAAAGGCGAATAATGCCCGCCATTCAGCAATTGGAAAATTACAGCGTAGTTGGCACGTCTCCACCAACACTAATTAATTATCGGATTTATATCACATCCCACATCAATCTGCTGCCTTCTACCCCCCTTCATTACGCCTAATATACTCGCATTATCTCGTCCCCTCCCAATCAGTCAGCTTCCTTCACTACCCTCCTCTCTATCCCTTCCACGCACATATTCTAACACTAGCCCCCATCCCATTCAACATTCACTATTGATTGCATTTGACATGAGTCAACATTAAATAAGTATGTATTAAGAGTAATCTTAATTAAATGCTTAATCTTGCATAAAAATAATAAAAAAAATAATTTTAATTATTAGTAATGTTGTGATGATATGTGTAGGTAATATTTATTACTTAATCTTACGAACACATTAATTTCCCTTCACAATGATGCAATAATGGTTTCCTGATAAAAATGTGCATTCTTGCTTTGTGCTACAAATACCGTAAACATATTTCCGTAAATACAACGTTAACCATAACTTATGTGCCAAACTTTGGGAGGTGATAAACCCGTATGAAAAATAAGGTAGGGTCTATATTGATAAACACTATTGTGCTGTGAATATTAAAGGAGGAATGCGGCATTGAAAATCAAATTTTAAAATGCTTGCATGTAAAAATATTAGGAAGTACTTGAGATGGAGCGACAAAAATCGGCATCGTGTTTCACAAAATGGAGGTTGTAAATCTGTTAAATTATTGTTGGCCAAATCGTTCCCCTTCATTGCTTAAATAGGGGATAATTACGCTATTTTCGCAGGTAACTTTGGAACACTAGGCAATAATGAAAGATTCGAGGCAAAATGTTACTCTCCGTGACACAGTAAAGACAAAAGGTCCTCGTGTCCGATCTCGCTCTGGTAAACTGTTTTTGAGTAAACGCCACTCAAGTTTTTGAAGGTGAAGTGTAGTCCTTCGGGGGTAGGCAACACTACTTCCACCCATATGACGGACGTGGTGGAGGAAACAGGCGACGAAGTGATCGGTGCATGCGCAGAGGTGAGCTTGGCTGCTGGCAAGTCAGTGTGTGCCTGGAGCTGGCTATGCAAGCATGGAACTTTCTACGCGAGTGGAGCCAGCCGACACGCACCTCATGCACGGAGCAGCCCACACAAACGCAAGGCAAGCGGTGGAGGTGGAACCGGGTGCACTACCTGGCGCAACGCCAACCCTCCTGTGCGACGTTTCCACAGCTCCATCCAAGATTGCGGAAGGAAGGCTGACAAGAGTGGCGAGGCTGGATGCTCGAGCACCACTGACAGGGCGAACGGCGGCATTTGACGAGGACGTGCTTCGCCGTGCTACATACTGCGTAAACGTGTGTCAGGTATTCCTCCTACTTGCACTCCATTCCTGATTCCCTACGCTTGTCCTATCTCAAATTAACCAGTACTTACATCCACACAGCGTAGCGTGGGTGGCAGATGAGATTTCTAACCCCTTATGGCTACACCGCACCTCCAAAATTTTGGGTGGCATTTTCTTGAAAAACGGTTTACCGGAGCGAGTTCGGACAAGAGGACCCTTTGTCTTCATTTTTCCATGGGGAATAATAATTTGCCTGCGAAAATAGGGTGACTACCCATACATAAGCAATGAAGGGTGACGATTTCATCAACCACATTTTAAAGGTTTAAAATATCACTTTCATAATAATCTATTCCGGTTTTTGTCGGTTCAGATCAAGTACTTCCTGATAATTTTATATTCATGTATTTCAAACTTTAATTTTCAATGTCGCATATATTTCTTAATATTCACCCCACGAAAGTGTTTTTTCAATGTATACCCCATATTAATTTTCATAATGACTCACCTGCCGGAGTTTGGAACATGAATTCTTGTCGACGTTGTGTACTTGTCCCAGGATATTAAATTGGCTTTCTTTTAACATAACACTTCTGTACTAATCCTACTGTTTATTCTCAGGATGATTTCGATTGCATCAACGTTCTCCTCTTTTCACTGAAGCGTTGCCTTCGTGTTATTTAGATAATGTTCAAAAAATGTATATAAATGTGCACCTACTTCTTGCTAGCTGTACCAATGATGCCGCAACGTGTAATAGACCGCCATCTTGTAACTGACCGAAACACAATTGTTTTACACGCGATTTCGTTTCGGCCTGAACATGCATCTTCGTCTCTGATTTTACGTTCTGTTCAGTATGATCAGATAAGAGAAGTTTGTGTTTTGTCAATATAAATTGGTTCTGACATGCTATTAAGGTAAGGAAGTTACATATATTTTATTCTTCCTGTTGTGTTTAAAGTAAGGTAACGTTTGGTTGCGATAACATAAAATATATACCGCATTAAAAAACCAACACTTGAGAAATATATTTCTGTTTAGTTATACCCCTAAGGATCTCACGTAAATAGTAAAACGGAACTTCATCTTTGTTAAGTGCGTTATTGAATTTGCAACCCGCGTGATTTGGCTGGTTTGTATTGGAGCGTTGATAATGTGATTGTCATTTGTTTGCTCCGGCCAGTGGACAATTGCAAGATGGCGACACGGTACGGGATTCGGTGTAGATGGTCACGTTAATTTAAAGGTTTGAAAGTTTAGCGTAATTGCGACGGAAAATTTTGGTCCTCCAAGTTCGAGAAGGCACTAACGATGAAAATGGATGGTCGGCGTCGGTTTGGTTTGCAAACGTACAAAGAGAATGGATAGGAAAGGACGTACACGTTTTGGCGAGGCGGGAGAACTAGAGAAGTGCGGTAGTTGAGTTTCGCGTTTGGAAAGCAAGATCCTAGTGTTTTGTTTAGTCAAGTGAGTGAAGTGAGTGAAAATATTTAGGCTGCTCTTAACAGCGTGGTCTTGGGAGCCGATGAAAGGGCGGGGAAAATGGGAGATCCCCGAGAAATCCCGCCGACCAGCAGCGTCGTCCAGAACCATTCCCACATGCAAAAATCCGGAAGTGACCCGACCGGGGTCGCCTTGGGAGGCGATCAGGCAAACCGCTCAGCCACACCGCGGCCCCTTTATTTGGTCAAGAAATGTTTTTTTTTTGGTTAGGTCTAGAAATATACACTAAAAGTGAAGGGGTCTCGGATGTCGTTCATTTGGTGAACGAACGGGTCTTGGATGTCGTTCATTTGGTGAACGAGCGGGTCTTGGATGTCGTTCATTTAGTGAACGAACGGGTCACAAGGAAAACTTTTTGCAGGCTATCGCGGGAGATCCTATCACTTAAACTGGTTTCTGAGAACCGGAAAGAAAGTAGGTGGAGGAGGAAAAATAATGACTTACAGTGCGGTGGGGCAACTCGCTCCCTCTAATAGGGAAATAGGGAAAATCGTATGCGGAGAGCGCCGGTAGGGGCGGAAAAAATACTGGCGGATCCTGCAAAAGGAAAGTTATTTCAAGCGACATGTCGGGACTGGGGACAGCTTCGCAGATTTTTTTACGCCAGGGACAAGGAAGGCTTCGATGCAGACGGACACAACAAACGGCTAGAAAAGTTTAATAATTTGTATTATAAACCATTAAAGTTGCGGAAAATGCAACAGAGGAGCAGGAGAAAGCCACATCGCCGTCGGCAGGTGGCTCGGGTCCACGGGTAACACTTCCAATCATAAAATCGCCTACGTTCAGTGGTGAAATAAAACAATCTTAGAATATATCTAACTTATTTGAGGTATTAGTTGCACAACACACATCCTTAAGCGAGGTTGAAAAACTCTCGTAATTGAAATCATCTTTACAGAGGGAACCACTGTCATTAATACAAACTCTTCCCTTGACAGAGGACAACTGTGAGTGGCATGGAGCCTACTTAAAACGCGTGGCAATAATTAGCGCCTCTTTGTTTCTCACCACATTGAATCTTTGGTCAGTGCTCCACAGGCCACATCCGGAAATGCTGCCACTTTGCTTCAGCTACTGTCGACCATTCATGAGAACATTTCTGCTCTTAGGTTTCTGTAGTTCAAGCTTACTTCCTGGAAAATACTTAATTGATCACCTTTAATATAAGTCTCTTATAAGCACTTTACGGTGTTGATACCCATCTCGATATTAAACAACTGAGCATTAGTTAGTTCATGATCGTCTTGTTTAAAAATATAGTTTGGCATTTATTATACTAACTCTTAAAAATATCGCATTTTTTTCTTTAGTTATGTTAGAAAATGATTTTCCCGAGGCATACTCTTAATAAAATTCTGTTACTTGTAGCATATGTCCTACCAAAGTTACAATAATTCTCTTAATAAATCAATTTAGACTTTTCACTTATCATACGTTTCAAATACTGTAAAAAGTGCGTAAAAAATATTTCTATTTTTACATCTTTAATTTATAGTTTTCTGTTGAAGTTATTTTATTAGGATGTTTATATCATTATTAGGCATCAATAAATGCACTGTCAAGCAATTTTACTATCTCAATTGTCAGAAAAAGGCAAACTAATTCTTGAGCTGTATTTTAGAAGGAAGGCAGTCAAATTAGTGGCCAAACAAATTTATATGTACAATAGAGTTATCAAAATAATTTGTCGACGTCTAAATTCTTCTGGTCCAACATACAAGTTATGTTTATTCGAACGTAATTTTTTTAGATGAAGATAATTTATATTTTTTTGTTTTTCAGGTAACTTAATATATCTTTGGCCCTGTAAAAAAATAGTACCTTCGCGATTACTTCCAACTTTCTGGAAGCCCTGCTAAAGTTCTACTTCTAGTATATTCCTCCGCCTGATGCAAACAAAACTTAACGGAGTCTAGAAATTTACACCAAAGGAACAGCGCACCGCATTCGTGCGCATTCTGTGTAAATAAAAATACGTTAGATCTATTTCTTACTAGATATTACCAGCACACGTATTATCTCCCTCTTTTATTTATATTAATTCTAAACGTAAACTGCTATATTTTATATGTATATAAATATAACAAAAGAATAAAACGCATATGATACGCGGAACATTCAGGAAACAACCAAGTGTGTCAAAAGTAAGGAGATTTTGCGAAAATTAAATTGAAAAAATGTGAATAAACCGTAAACAGACTGTATTTTGTGGTGATTCTTCCTCGGAGCGCACAGCTCCGCGCCCACCAGGGGAACAAGCCACGCCAGTCCGCCTCGTGTCCTCAGGCTGGTTGCTGCCGTCGTTCGTGCGTCACAAGGGAAGGTTGACCACCTAAGCACGTGGCACTTACATAAGCCCACTGAGGGTCATGTGCTTGGCGGTTACCTGCTGCCTCCATACTCCCGCAGCCAGAACGGATGTCATTAAGCGCACGTGTGGCGACGTGCTGGCATTGAGTAAGAACCAAGCAGGAAAAGCTTGCTTAAATTTTCACAACTACACAGCAAGAAAAAAAAAAACCTCGCACGACCTTTCCAACAAATTAAACAGCCGTAAACATTTGCACTTCTATGCAACTGGCAAAAAAAATTGTTACTGCCTTTATTACGGTATCAGCAAAATACATTATTTAGTAAGTTCTTTATGTACCTCAGAGAGGAAAATGGAATAAAGCAGACCGCATACTACTAACAACGATACATAACAATATGCTAATTTGAGAGGTTCTACGCCTACCCATCAAGAGAACGTTATGAAGAATTTCGCAAAGTCACAATTTGATAAACACAAATTTTTTGAATTTACTTAAGGTGAGATCACTGCTTTGTATATAAGATCCCCAATGAATATCACAAAATAATGCCCGTATTTAGTCAAATTTGATACATTAAATGCGTTTAATCAAACTACATTTTCTGATGTTGGATTTATTGAGAAACCTGTCCGAAATGTTGCAGCAATATCAAAATATTAGCTATTGAGAGCTTCTGTAAACAAAAATTATTTTTGTATAAGGACGCATAATCAATTGAAAAAGAAACATCGAAAAAAATGTCAAGCAGAAAATGTTTTAGAACTTTAATTGACATTTGCTGCGACAATTATTTTTATTTTTATTCGCTAATTGATTATTTATATGCAATATAAATATATACTGGCATATAATAATACAGCTTCGCTTTGTTTGATGGTGGGGTAGGGGAAAGTCGTACCTGCCATGAGTTAGGATTAGTATTGTGTTCACTTATTGTATTTAGGCGTGGCCAAAGGAAATTAAGTAATATGACTATTCCTTTATGTTAGTTCTGGCGATCATTCAGTGCAGCACTGGTGTTGTCGACCTGAAGATAGCAGAAAAGATGCTGTAGACAGATTAATTATCCCTCCCCCCTCGTCGGGGCTGCGGTGTTGTAGTGGCTAGAGCACACGCTTCCCACCAAGTAGAACCTGGTTCGATTCTCAGCGGAGTCACTCTCGGATTTTCACTCGTGGAAATTGTACTAGATATTGCCACTGGTCAGCGGATTTTCTCGGGGATCTCCCGTTTCCCCCCTCTCTTACATTCTAGTGCTGCTCCACTTCCACTTCGTTTTATTACTCTCATCGGTTCTCAAGACCCCGATGTTAAGAGCCGCCCAAATATCTCTACTCCACTTCAGCTCACCCTCGCCCTCTTTTTCCTCCAAATTTTTCTTCCAATTATGGTTTTCCCACATATCTGTTGTGTTCAAGGCGAGCATAACTTTACACGCGTCTCCTGTTTTACTTTTCACTAGTGACGACAATTGCATTTTTTGGTTACGGATTTCGAATGGTATGGGTATGTTGGCTGTAAGAATAGATGCAGAAATGGAGAACCAGCATTTCAATGTTCTTATTTTCCGTGTATAATACATATGGACAGTTCATGTTCGGCAATAAAAAATTCAAACTTCTGTAACTTAACTTTTAAAGCAGCTCAACGACCCACGACCCAACGACCACACTGAAATCAGATACAGCATTTTTGACGAAGATATTTTATATTGTGTTAATTTAGGTGACTTACAGGGGAATAACTTTTAAATATCAACCACATATACTTATAACATTCTAAACCAGTGTTAGTTCAAAATAATTATTCGACAAATTTTGCTTACATTTTGTATTGAGCGTAAAAAAAGTTAATTTATTTTTACAGAATTTAAAATTTACATCGTGCCATTCATCCACTCTGGTCATATAGTATAATTTTTGTAAAGAAAAAAAGTTATTATCAAATTTCTAAGTGTGCAGACTTACTGTGTTGATTCCTGTAACTGAACAAATCGCCATATATTATGAAAGACTTGTATTACACAAATCTTCCGACACGACTGTTGCTATAGAAAGCACCTCACCTCGAAAAGGTTTCACAATGAACTGGTATTATTTTTTTTCATTTTACAATCAATTATAATTTCGTGCCAGTAAATTAACATTAGAAAACCGAAGAACACAAATTTTTATGAACAAAATAACATTGTACTTACGTACAATATGTATGTATTCTCCACTAAAATGCAGATGATATGTAATTATTTGCAATTATTTTCTTCACGCTAGTTAAGTAACTGAAAAAGTAAAAAAAAAACTGTTTTATTTCACGTTTTCCGCAAAAAATACTTATTTTACAGTCGACGAAAATTATTTTAACTGGAAACGAAAAACGTGACCCCTTTACAAACTACACATTTGTAAGTAACCATTATTAATTCGAATCATCATTTCCGGTAATGATTTATTGGGATTCTATGAAAACATTAATGAAGTACAGCAGAAAAACATTCTTGTGAAGTTCAAGCCCATTCGCTGCGGTAATATTCTTCACGTTCTTTACATTTCTACAGGGTTTTTATTGAACGTTAAATGTGATTACAAGGTGTGAAGAAAATCCAAATTCACGTTCAAGAACCTATAATTTATGCGTCAACCAATGTGCCTGTAATGAAGTACTAAAGAAAAATAAAAAATACAACATACGCCTGCAATTTTCTATGAGTAATAATGTGATTTACTAGTCTATTTGATTTAAAATGCGTAGCATGCATGTCTTAAAATGTATTGCACTTACGCTTTTGGAATACAATCTAAATAGTAAACTATTTTTGATGCAAGTTGCTCACTATTTCATCACATATAGGGGTACTTATTTTAACTTAGTCTTACTGTACACCGGGCCTACTTTGCACATGCTGGGGTAATATTGCACCACCCAAAATATTTATGTAGTTGCCATTTGATGAAAGGCTAGCAAACATTACCGGGGTAGGTAACATTCGAAAACTAAAATATCCAGCTTTAGCCCTGTTTCTTTGCAATTTGCACCGAAACGAACATTTTGAGTGGTGCAAACTTACTCCTGCAGGTGTAAGGTAGCGCCGGTTTACCGTATGTCACAAATATCTGTAATCTCTGCCTGGTTCTTGTTGAGGTAATTATACGATCATGTTGAAGCGTAGTGCAGGTTGAAAACACTATGATCGAAACCAACAAATAATTTGTAGAATGCAATTTCTCAACTAAAATTTTTACAAGCACCTGGCATTAAACAGTTCTGAACAATGAGCCCTGGACTTAGAAGCAGGTACTATGATCCTAAATGGAAAGGAAGAATAAATAATTTGTCAACCGTTTAGGTAAATTGACATTTATCAACATTTAACGTATTCCTTAGTTCATTATTAAGAATTAAGTGCTTTTATGAACGAATGAAAGAGGCATGTGCTGCCTGTTTTCCAGTCTGGAACAGAGTATGGTCGTATTGTCTGGTCGAAACGACCTCAACCTCCTGCCTCGTACATGAATTTACTACCCTTTTAGTCAGCCTGCCTTAAGACTTTTCACGGTAAAGTAAGCACTTTTTAAAGCCCTCTCATTTGGAATAATAGTCAATAGATATATTTTATTTTAACCCTAGACGCTAACTTCCAAGTGAAGTGGAATATAAACACTGTGTTTATTAATTAAATAGCAATATTTATTTATAAAAAGTGGTAAAACGATAAAAAAAAATCGCTAAAACGAAAATGTTACTAAGAGTCCTAATGTGCTCACTTTACCGTCCACAGCCTTTAATTGTTTGTGTGTATGTGTGCCAACGGCTACGCAGTGCTCTCTAGCGGTCACCTAGCCAAGTACTCACCACGCCCGACGCTATTCAACCACGGCGATCAGAAGGCCATCGAGTGTGAGTTAAGAGATTTGGGCGGCTCTTAAACATGGAGGATTTGAGAGACGATGAGCGAGAAGTGAGGTGAGTATGAAGCAGCGCCAGAATGAAAGGGCGGGGGAAACGGGAGATCCCCGAGAAAACCCGCCAACCCGCGACATCGTCCAGCACGATTCCCTCATACGAAAATCCGGCAGTGCCCCCACCGGGAAACGAACCCGGTTCACCACCGCGGGCCTCGAAAACCGTCGAGTTACCAGCGCCGTAAAGATTTTCCTGGGGTTGCCTATATTGTAGGAGTATCTTGTCGCCAGGGCTGCACTTCCCAAGTAAAGTAGTAAGCGTAAGTATATCATGGTATTTTTATGTACGCATACTGAGGGAAACTATGCGGGCTATTCACATCTACTCTTAGGTGCGCGGCCAATCATAGACGTGCTCGAATGTCATTGTCTACGCTAGGAGAAGAGGCAAATTGCAAATAAACTCGTTGGTTTTTCCCATTTGTAGGCTCTACGCTTCACACACGTTTAATGAAAATGTATTACAAATACGTGACTTTTTTATATTTGCGTTATTATATGCTGTGTTCTTACTATAGCATATGTCTATTAATTATACTCATTAAATGCATGATGTACATTTTGACTTGATGCACTCCCCGAGTTCCCGCAGCTTATTATTCAGGTAGGGAAGCTTCACCAAGGCGCATAAGTATCAATGAAGGGGTAGGTCTAGGTCAAGACTGTTGTATTATTTTACATTAACAATTTTTTTTTCATTTTAGTAGATTGATAACACAAAAATTATAGAAAATATGGAAAAACAACAAACACACACATGTAGATATGTATATTGAAGAGCCAAAAAAAACTGCTATAGGCGTGCGTATGCAAATAAAAGAGGTATGGAACCAATCAGATTAACGCGATGCAGTCGGTAGCGCCTATATGAGACAACAAGCTACTGGCAAAGTTGCTAGATCGGTTACTGCTGTTACAATGGCAGGTCATCAACATTTAAGTGAGTTTGAACGTTGTGTTATTGTCGGCACACGAGAGATGGGACATAGCATCCCCGAGGTAGCGATAAAATGCGGATTTTCGCGTATGACCATTTCACGAGTGTACCGTGAACATCGGGAATCCAGTAAAACATCAAATCTTCGACATCACTGCGGCCGGAAAAAGATCGTGAACGAACGGGACAAACCACGACTGACTGACGAGAATCATTAAACGTGAAATACGTGCAACCCTTTCTCAAATTGGCGCAGATTTCAATGCTGGGGCATCAACAAGTGCCAGCGTACTAACTATTCAACGGACCATCATTGACAAGGGCTTTCAGAGCCGAAGGCCCACTCGTGTACCGTTGTTGACTGCACGACACAAAGCTTTACGCCTCGCCTGGGTCCACCAACACCACCATTGTACTGTTGATGACTGGAAACACGTTGCCTGGTCTGACGAGTCTCGTTTCCAATTGTATTGGGCGGATGGACGTGTACGGGTATGGAGACATCCTCATGAATCTATGAACCCTTCATGTCAACAGAGGACTGTTCAAGTTGGTGGAGGCTCGGTCATGGTATGGGGCGTGTGTAGTTGGCGTGAAATGGGACCCCTGATACGTCTAGATACGACTCTGACAGGTAACAGATACGTAAGCATCCTGTCCGATCACCTGCACCTATTCATGTCCATTGTGCATTCCGACGGACGTGGTCAATTCCAGCAGGATTATACGACACCCCATACGCCGAGAGTTGCTACCGAGTGGCTCCAGTAACACTCTTCTAACTTTAGATACTTCCATTGGCCACCTAAATCACCAGACATGAACATTATTAAGCATATCTGGGATGCCTTGTAACGTGCTGTTCAGAAGAGATCTCCACCGCCTCTCATTCCTATGTACTTGTGGACTGCGCAGCAGGATTCATGGTGTGAATCGCCTCCTGCATACTTTCAGATATTAGTCGAGTCAATGCCATGTCGTCTTGCGGCACTTCTGCGTGCTCGCGGGCGCCCTACACGATATTAGGCAGGTGTACCAGTTTTTTTGGCTCTTCAGTGTATATTAATGTATATATTAATGTGTATTTATAAATAAAGAATTGAAAAATTAAATAAACATAATATAAAAATACTTTCACCCGGTAGAAAGGTAAGGTCTTATTCGCAACTGGCTGTGCCCGCGCGGCTCCACTCGTGTGGACTACAGAATTATTGTTTAGTTTTTTTAAATAAAGTCTATGCTTTGCTTTTTCCTGACAATGTCTGCACATGCTTTTTAATTTCAATGAATGCAAGGTGAAAAAATTCGTCATTGAATGTTGCTCGCGTGTTTATATTAGCAAACTTATAGGGAGAAATGCCGGTATTTGTTAGTAGACAGACACTGATCATAAACACAGAACACAGCACTAAATATGTCATTTTTGGTGCTAGAATCGCTCTTTTAAATAGCCACTGTTCGTCATTTATATTCCTTTGTAGATCTGGGTAAACGCTAGCAATCATTTTCGTATCACTCTGCACCAAATTAATAAAATCCCCCGTTAGTGACAAACAGCCCTCGGCATCTGTTTCTAATCGTCCATCTCCAATTTTTAATAGTGTATCAGCGTAATTTCCTGTATCAACGTTACTGTAGAGGTGCATTCTCATATTTGTCGTCAAGCTGAATTTCCTGACATTTGCCCATAAGCTTGACGACTTGAGACAGGCTTTGATTTCATCTACAGGTGTGCCCCTCTGAATCACCGGTAGAGTTTGGCGGAAGTCACCAGCCAGTAATACAAATATTACTCCCATAATGTCTGCAATGTTTCGTATATACTGTAGAGTCAGGGTTTAGGGCCTCTATCGTTTTTTTTGTGACATTGTGCTTTCGTCTCACACTAACAACTTATATTGAAGCAACATTCTACCCCGAGCGCTAATTTTACTAAAATTTTATTCCTGGGGGAATGAGATATTTTTTCGGGATAAATATGTTACTTCCCGACCCTCCAACTATGTCTGTACAAAAAATCAAGTCGATCCATTGCTCCGTTACGACGTGAAATTAGGACAAACAAACAAACAAACACACTTTCGCATTTATATTATTATTTTGGATGCGCAGTCGCCAGTCGGCAGCTCGCAGTCGGCAGTCGGAGATCAGTTGCACAGCTGAAATACACATATTCACAACGTGCAGTCGGCAGTCGGGCAGTCAGCAGTCCAGCAGTCGGAGCTGGTCCATCTTTATCTTCGACTGCTCAAATGCCGAAAATTTCCAATCAATTTGATGTCGCGCTCGCGATTACATGATGTAGACAAATATGTGTTGCAGGACTGTTTATTATTTGTATTTTGATAGTGTGCATGTTAACTTCAGTGCATATTGCACGTAATTATGGAAGGCGATAATTCATTGACGGAAATCTTAATTGATCTCGCAAAAGAAAGGCCCAAAGCACAAGCATTACCGTGAAAATAATTGCATAGAACAAACGTGGAAAAACATAAGCATAGTACTGGACATAAAAGGTAAGTTCAGGTTTCTTGGTTTAGGAAATTGTAGCCCCGTGCTGCCCTGATTATAAATATTTATTAAGTAGTTATTTATTTGTTTTATTGCAGATTCCCAGAGCAGGTGGAAGCTGCTAAGAGATATTATTTTTTGGGGGCGGTATAGAAATCAAAAACATGCCTTCAGGTAGCGAGGCACCACGTGGCCGAGAGTGGGAATTTTACAAGAAGCTCCTGTGGTTGTGCTACTTCAGCTTAAAAAACACGTACCGTATCTATTAACACTGTGTTGTAATAGGTTGTTATGAAAATAAAGAATCCTCTAAAATAAAAAAATTAAATATTTCAGAAAAGTTAATTTTTGGGGTCTACAAAACTTTCTGCAACAATACAACAGTCCTCTGCCAAAATTTTAGTTCTTTGGTGACTATAATTTCTCGTTATAGATAATTGTTTTGCCATTCCCAATGCCCAGCTTAATCATGTTTTAGTTTTTTCTTTATGTAATTTAATATGGTAATTTCATCCAATAGCAACAGTTTGTTTGGAAACTAATTTAGCTCATTGTAAAACATTATGTAAAAAATATTGTGTTTTTCTGCAACAAAATGAGACAAAATTGACACTCTTTGTAGCCTGCATTTTTGTTTTATCACCATTTCATGAGGTCATATGCATGTTTGCACGTGGCAGAGTAAAAGTGGAACTATAACTTAAGAAATTATATTGTAATACATGAACCATAGTGTAACACACTGTTTCATCATATGTGAAATTATGACTTTTGGAAAAAATATTTGTTGATGTTAAATGAAACTTTCGTGTTTTTATGGTGATGAGTTCAGTAAAAAGTAAATTGTTGAATGTTTCGAGTACACAATATATATAGGAAATAATACCAAATTACCAGAAATCCTTTAAATGTTCCCTAATAACGTGAAGCGAAGAGGGGTTCAACTACACCCCCTGAATCCCCCTTGCACACGCCCACGTGTAACATGTTAACTCTATTTTCACCGTGCTTTTAAAAACCATTACTTGTTTATAATAGGCAAATTTCTCTTTTTCAGAACAACGAGCAACTTTAGCCAATAGTCTGCTCAATCGAGCTGTGCAGAGCAGTCTGGAAGATTTTGGAATTCCGAACTGGAATTGTCGCTCTCACCACCAATAAATAACGTCACTAACTGTATCCCTGAGAGTGACGGTGGCGATCCAGAGACCTGTTAAGGACCCAGTCGTGTGGCAGTTGACGGGAGTAAAAGACGACGTGTCAATCCACCAGAGGATAGATCTGCCAGACTGCGTAAAGAAAGTGTTCAGCAAACAGTCTGCTCTCATAAAGTCAATCAACTCACTTATCGGTATAATTGCAGAAAGGTCATTAAGAGAGAATTCAACTGGTAGTTCACAAACAAAAAAAAAAACATAAAATTAACATTTTTACACAGCTCATGATGCTGGAGTTCGAAGAAATTCCAGAACAACATCAGATTGTGGCAAAGAAGAGGATGTGCGACTTTTTATGACAGTTGAAGGAAGAATATAGTTCATAAGAATTTCCAGAAACAGGTAAGTATTTAGGTTTTGTTAATAAAAAAAACATTTGTAGGTTAAGTTTTTAATAACATAATTAAATATAACTCTATTTGGAATTATTACAAATAAAAGCATTGTGACTATTTTCATCAGTATTCTTTTTTTATTTTCCACAGTAAAATTGGCAGTTTTGGAACATATGTTTTGGAGTGATTTGTGAGACTTTGTTCTACAAGACTCTGTTCTCAAATTTATGAAGTACACATTACATGGATCTTGCAGCTAATGGGAATTTTATAAAAAATATCCAATGGCTAGTAAGTTACAGCTAAAAAAAACTAGTATTCATTGGTAATATTCAAAATTAAGTACATAAATTTATTTTATTAATTATATGTATGATCTTTCTTATGTTAAGAAGGACAACTTACCCAGCAGTACTGTGTTAACGTTGGTTATGGCATGAGAACGTTACAGTTCAGTGTTTGAATTCAAATTTTAAGTATTTTGAAATATACTCATTAGACAACTCATTAGACATAAAGTAGGTTATAAAAAGGTTAACCATTAATGTCACTTTCAATCAAAAATTTTTTCCTGTTTCTATTGAGTGTGGCTTACCAGCATGTGATACCTGGGATAAATTGTCATGCCTGGAATCACCACAGCAAGAAATAAATTTTGAAGTATTATTAAACAAACCTGTTTTAAAACCACATACCTTTATACTCTGCATTTCTATTATGCAAACGTACGTCATAGCAATCTAATAAACAATTTTAAAAAAGCTAAACAAATCTGGCAAAATCTAAACTAGGAAAAATTAAATATTAATTTAATTATATATACTACCAAAGAAAATATATAAACATATTCGTAAGGCATTATACCAAACAATTATTTTACATGTTCTGCAGATTAAAACTAAGATATTCACAACAAGAACATACTAGAAAATGTACATAATTGCAAATATACCTAGAATATAATTAAACTGCAACTAAATACTATAAATACTACAACATTAATGAACCAATATTAAATCTAAGTGGTTATGTTCTGAAATACAGTAAGTCACAATTTTTTCCTTAAGTATTGTTTAATGAATTTACAACATTCATTGCCAGCCCTGATTAACGGTGTCATACTGCCAAACAACTTCCCCTTCTTGACTGTTAAGATATTCACATAATACATTCCGTGTTGTAATGGCAGCTCTAGCCGAGTTGTTGGCACCAATCCTTCCCAGATCTTGAAGAAGGTGTGTCGCTTCAATATGTTGACGCCATTCCCCAGGTATGATTGCACCATTTGCCTCACTGTCAACATATGATGCTGGGCAGTATAGATTTCTGTTTGTCGGACTACTTTCAATAGCAAAATTGTGGAGACAAATTGCTGCCTTGACATAATTCTCCGCCATGAACGGCTCTGCATGCAACCGAGATCGTAATGCACGCCACATTGTTGTCAAAATCCCAAAAGTATTTTCAATCAGACGCCTAGCTCTGGAAAGTCTGTAATTGAAAATTCTCTTGCTGTCAGATAAGTTGTTCCCGGCATAAGGCCTCATAATATGTGGTCACAAAGGAAATGCTTGGTCAGCGACACACCAATATGGCATTTCCTTGTTTGTATCGGGTAGTGGACTGTTCGGAGGCAGACTGAGATCTCCATTGGTAAGTGCAGTTCCAAAACTGGATTCCGAAAAAATACTAGAATCATTGCGAGCCCCTCCAATAACAACAAATTTCCAATTGCTGGAGACTTAAACAGAGTAAAATTATAACTAATTCTTATAATTGAAAATTATTTTTAGTTAAGTGTCACTGTTAAAGAAATGCACACACAATGCACAACAAATAGATACTCTAACATACAAAGGCGTGCCTACAACACAAAAGCCATTATAATCACTCTGGTAATAATGATTATGACGACATGGAATTAAATGGAAACTTTTTGAAGATTTATGTTTGTACGCTACTTATATATTACTTACCATATGCTGCAATGACCACCCAGGTAAATTTGTACCTGGCATCGCACATGGCCATCAGCACAATACTGTTCCTACACTTATAGTTAAAATATTCACTCCCACTGTTTTTTGGGGCTTGAATATCAATGTGTTTTCCGTCAACAGCACCAAAGCAGTTCGGAAAATTCCAGAGGCTCCAGAACTCACCAACTATTTTCTTCCCTCCTTCTCTGTGTGGAATCCTGATATATTTTTCAAGTAAAACTCTCAATTTGGTATCGCATGTTTCTTCTATTATATTTTGCATGGTAGAGTGGCAACGCCGAAAGCTCCATGCAATTGTCTTTTTACTCCCACCATGTGCAAGGGACCTGGCATGGCATACAATACAAATATTAACAAAGTTTTCAGTAATTATCTTTCAGGGAATAAAAACAGTAGTAATATTTATTGTTCCATTATGCGGAAAATGTTTTAGTGTGTGAAGTACCTGATAGTAATAGCCAATCTCTCTTCAAGACTAATGGGCCTACGAAAGGACGATTGTGACAGATGTGGTTTCAGCAATTGCAACAGCTAATTCCATTGCCACATCTCCATCCGAGTGTATTCTCAGAATCTGTCATGACTGTTCTCTTTCAATCTTGTAAAGAGAGTGAAGTTCACCCTCTTTGAGGACAGAATTGCTGTTGTCAGGGTGTATCCAATCTTTTCCATGCCAAATAAGCAAGTGACAGTACTGATACAGCAGATGCAAACACAAATATATCATCGTTGTCCATGATTACCTGTACAAACAGATCGTTTCCTGTTGTGTAAAGTGCCGGTATATAGGTCTAAAATATTTACTTAAAATTATGTTTGGTAATTTACTAAATTTAGCTTAACGAATCAAATCAGTTGTTACCTTCCAGTTGGGTTTGGTGTATTGATATTATTGGGCTAGAAAATCGTTTTCTCTGTGTTTCTTTACTCGAAAACTAAACTAGCAGTGTTTACAAACAATACTGCAAAAACACGGACTGCGCATTGTGAATTGCATTCGACTGCCGACTACCGACAGCTGACAGCCGACTGCCGACTGCAGACTGCGCATTGTGAATAAGGCTTAACAAGCGCGCATAGATTTATTTTTTGTATCATTATCGCATGTTCGTCTCCCACGCAGCGCTTGTGCACTCTGTTGCACAGGAGTCTGGTGGGAAAACTTTGTTGCCCTCTAATGCTGAATCAGTGGTTTTATGCGAGTGAAATAATAATCACTGTTATTTTGTTACTTAATCACTATCGTCTGTGTACTAATTGGAATTTACGAGTTACTAGTGCCCTGGACAGTTGGATTATTTATGAGTCATTAAAACCACTGGTAATGAAGTATTATTATTTTACTGTTACTAAGGTAACAGTCTATACCAAAGATTCCTGAGGTTAAATGTTCAGTCGTTTATGTATGAGTTCCTCTGAAATGAAGCATTGTCGCAAGAAGTGGAAGGTTGAATGTGAAGAACATGTGAGTGCAAGTTACTTTTTCAGTTTAATCACAGTTTCAAATGCCTTGGGTAAAGGTAAACGGATGAAATAAATATGAAAATCTACAATTAACTTGCAATACTGAATAGTCAGGAGTTCTAGCTTCTTAGAGTTTCTAATAGCAGTAATATTAATCTTCTTTTCTTTTTGTGGTGCAGTTAAGGCATTATCGCGTTGTCATAGACTTAACCACATATTTTCAAAAAATATACTTTTAACATAAAGCCGTACTTAAAATAATGACACATGAAATATTAAAAACTAAACATTGTAATGCCGAGGACTGTTAAGTTTAGCCTTCTGCCTAATAAAATAGTACATTTCGTAATTTTAGTCATATTCTTAGAAATCCATAATGTACTGCCGTTCCTTAAACTTAGCTGTAACCTAGTAAGTAATAAAATGTCAATGAGAAGGTCATAAGTTATGTGTGAATGCAATATGATTTCTGAAATTTCTACTGCCCACTTAATACATATAGGTATTGTTAGATTGTCAAAAATGTGTCTTTCTGGCCTCCTTGACGTACGTTAAAATCTTTGCTCTGTTAAAAAATAAATGTAAGTAATAAATATAAATAACTTCACATAAAATCTCCCGGGACATAATAATTAATTTAAATTATAGTTCCACTAAAATAAATGCCGTTAAATATCTGATATGGGCTTTATGAAAGAAGTAAACGTTTCGCTCATTGGCAAGACATAATTTATAATTTGCAGAGATCTATATAAATTATCTAGCTTTCAACTCAAAAAGGTAGTCGAAATTTGGTTCTGTGGTTTAGAGATCTATTTACTAGATGGCAATTTAAAACATGCTAGAACGCAATTTAACCATAACTGGTGGAAATTAAAATTAATCTTTAGCAGTTGCACAAATGAATTAAATTGCACCATTAAATATAGTAAATTTTAGTATTTTTAAATTTTCTATTCGAAACCAATCGACAGAAATGTTTTTAGTAAATATGCAATAAAGTTTATCTAATTTTAGAGTAAACATTCAAATAATTGCGTGATGTGAAATAAATATTCACTTTATAATATGATAGTGCTGATACATGTTATTTACACAACTAAGCTTGCGTAGTAGATTTTCCAGTGATAATTTCAATGTCAGTAGCACAGTGTTCTCAAACTGCATCAATACAGGCTTCTATTTGCCATCGCAGTACACGAACGAACCTCCGAAAGAAGAATTACATCTCGAGGGTGAGATACGCGTCGCCTTCCATTAACGGAACCTAGGAGATGCCATATGTAACTCAGCGAAACTCGCACTTACGCCAGCATTTCTCCCTGGCGATAAAATGGCTGTAGATAGCCTGATTTTTATTAGGAACTGTTGAAATCAATGTACAGTTTTCCTTAAAGCAAGTTTTTTAATGAACACTGTCTGGCTTCCAATGAGACTGTCTTTAATATGGGAAAATTATTAAGAGTGTCAATTTTGCATTGAAACGGTTTGTGTTTATTATATGCACAGTAATTGTAAGGATTAGTTAAATCGTTACGTATTCTGTAAAATAATTATTCTTTATTTCCTATATTGAAATGTTTTTTAACATCTTTATTGTATGGAAATAA
Source organism: Clitarchus hookeri (assembly GCA_002778355.1). NCBI lineage: Eukaryota > Metazoa > Arthropoda > Insecta > Phasmatodea > Phasmatidae > Clitarchus > Clitarchus hookeri. Next base: position 195,984 of record NQII01002388.1, read on the forward strand.
TACGGCACACCATCAGGCTCCAAATATAGGAATGTTTAGCAACTCTAGTAAAGAAAGTTGGTCACTTCTCTCCGCTTTTGACTCTTCGCTGAGAAAATATAGGAACTCTAACATGGATGTATGGTACTTAACATTACCTATCTCGCGGCCGTGGTGGTGTAGTGGTCAGACTACTCGCCTCCCACCTAGACGAACCGGGCTTGATTCCTAGCGGGGTCACTCCCAGATTTTCATACGTGGGAATCGTGCTGGACTATGCCGCTGGTCGGCGGGTTTTCTCGAGGAGCTGCCGTTTCCCCTGTCCTTGCATTCTGGCGCTGCTCCATAGTCACCTCACTTCACACACCTCGTCTCTTGATACCTCGATGTTAAGAGCTGCCCAAATCTCTCCACTCCACTTAACTTTTCATTGCCGTTCTCGCTCTCTTACTATGCGACAACATTTACTGTATGTGGTAAATTTGCGAATATTTTTTACTAGCGTGTATATACACTGAAGAGCCAAAAACCTGGTACACCTGCCTAATATCGCGTAGAGCCCCCACGAGCACGCAGACGTGCCGCAAGACGACGTGGCATGGACTCGACTAATGTCTGAAGGTATGCAGGAGGCAATTCACACCATGAATCCTGCAGGGCAGTCCACAAATCCCTAGGAGTGCGAGGTGGTGAAGATCTCTTCTGAACAGCACGTTGCAAGGCATCCCAGATATGCTCAATAATGTTCATGTCTGGTGATTTAGGTGGCCAATGGAAGTGTCTAAAGTCAGAAAAGTGTTCCTGGAGCCAATCGGTCGCAACTCTCGGCGTGTGGGGTGTCGCATTGTCCTGCTGGAATTGTCCACGTCCGTTGGAATGCACAATGGACGTGAATGGGTGCAGGTGATCGGACAGGATGCTTACGTATGTCACCTGTCAGAGTCGTATCTAGACGTATGAGGGTCCCATTTAACGCCAACTGCACACGCCCCATACCATGACAGAGCCTTCACCAGCTTGAACAGTCCCCTGTTGACATGTAGGGTCCATGGATTCATGAGGATGTTTCCATACCCGTACACGCCCATCCACCTGATACAATTGTAAACGAGACTCGTCAGACCAGACAACGTGTTTCCAGTCATCAACAGTCCAATGACAGTGTTGGCGGGCCTAGGCGAGGCGTAAAGCTTTGTGTCATGCAGTCAACAACGGTACACGAGTGGGCCTTCGGCTCCAAAAGCCCATATCAATGATGGTCCGTTGAATAGTTCGCACGCTGGTACTTGTAGATTCCCTAGCATTTAAATCTGCGCAAATTTGAGAAAAGGTTGCACGTCTGTCACGTTTAGTGATTCTCGTCAGTCGTCGTTTGTCCCGTTCGTTCACGATATTTTTCCGGCCACAGCGATATCGAAGATTTGATGTTTTACCGGATTCCCGATATTCACGGTCCATTCGTGAAATGGTCGTACGCGAAAAACCAAATTTTATCTCTACCTCGGAGATGCTATGTCACATCTCTCGTGCGCCAACTATATAACACCACGTTCAAACTCACTTAAATCTTTATAATCTGTCATTGAAGCAGCAGTAACCGATCTAGCAACTTTGCCAGACGCGTGTTGTCTTATATAGGCGCTGCCGACGGTATCGCGTTACTCTGATTGGTTCCATACCTCTGTTATTTGCATACGCACGCCTATTCCAGTTTTTCTGGCTCGCCAGTGTATGTACAGAACATTTTTACAGCATCATGTGATCGACGTATGAGTATATTAACAAAGTCCATAGCAACATTTTTTTTTATATATGGCGGGAGAATACAAAGTTGACGTAAAATATACCCGAAGTAGATTTTTAAAGTACGTTATTGTTAACTGTTTGTACCATTATGCATGTACAAAGAGGAAAGATTATAAAAAACATTTTCTGAAGCTGTAATTTTTTGTTACAGATACTAAACAGTTTGATTGAAAAACGTACTGTGAAGGAAGTAAAAGCCTACGAATTACTTGAGTGACATAATTGTACAGGTTTACCCGTACAATCACACACCCGCACATAGCGGTACTATCATACTTTGAGTTATACTGCTCCGAGCCAATAACTGTTAATTAATTAAGTTAGCTCATCCAAACTAAGAAATTAACGGTAAAGTGAACACTTTTCGAAGCCCTCTCATTGGGAACAGTAATCAATAAATAATTTTATTGTATCCTTAAGCGTTAATTTTCGAGTCCGGTGAAATATATACACTGTGTTTATTACTTACATGGCAATATTTATCTAAAGAAAGTGGTGGAAGGATAAAAAGTGGCTGATAGGAAAAAATTTACTACGGCCTCAAAAGTGCTCACTTTAGCGTGAATAGCCTATACTTATTTGGTTTAATTTTGAACTACAAGGATCACAAAAAAAATGCTATTATAGAAGGTTTTTCCTTCTTTTTAAATTACGCAGGCAAAGATGCCTTAAAGTTTCCACTTACTTCTAAATTGTCAAAATGAGTATTAGAAGCTTAGGACGAACGTGATCTAACGTCGAAATGCAGCGCCGAATTCTGACCACAGTACAGAATTCAGTGTACACCAAAATGCCGTAAACCAAAATTTGCCACAATGTTGAGATACAATTACACGAGAATAATAATTATCTAAAATGTAATATTGAAAGCAGAATTTACAGCAGTCCTTAACATAACACCAAACGCAACATAAATTAAAATAATTATATTTCAAATATGTTCTGTAACATATAACAAAGCATCTGCGAGAACATTTACGGTAAATGCAACTGGTAATTCGTCGAAATGTTTTGAAGAACGTTTCGATAGTTCGTTTTTTGTAAAGCTCAAAAACTGGCGTATGTTAAAAGACTTTTACATAAAGCGTGTTTGGCCGATATAAAACTGCTGTCAAAATACGATATCTTTAGTATTCTCGGCGGTAAACTTCTACTAATAGGAGCGCTGGATACCCAGGTGGTTTTAACAACTGCTGTGAGAAATACCCTTGTAAATCTCTAACAGGAACCATTGCCAAACAGATCAATAACGCTACGCCCCACCCTTGCATGGTGGAAGAACCAGCCTGGTCACACATTCGTTGGACCATTCCAGGCGTGAATGGGCAGCTCGGGGTGTGACGACCAGGTTGGATCTCTGCTCGGTGTGGACACTGGACGTAGCAAGGTGTTGTAGCGNGTTTCGATAGTTCGTTTTTTGTAAAGCTCAAAAACTGGCGTATGTTAAAAGACTTTTACATAAAGCGTGTTTGGCAGATATAAAACTGCTGTCAAAATACGATATCTTTAGTATTCTCGGCGGTAAACTTCTACTAATAGGAGCGCTGGATACCCAGGTGGTTTTAACAACTGCTGTGAGAAATACCTTTGTAAATCTCTAACAGGAACCATTGCCAAACAGATCAATAACGCTACGCCCCACCCTTGCATGGTGGAAGAACCAGCCTGGTCACGCATTCGTTGGACCATTCCAGGCGTGAGTGGGCAGCTCGGGGTGTGACGACCAGGTTGGATCTCTGCTCGGTGTGGACACTGGACGTAGCAAGGTGTTGTAGCGNTGGGCAGCTCGGGGTGTGACGACCAGGTTGGATCTCTGCTCGGTGTGGACACTGGACGTAGCAAGGTGTTGTAGCGTGCAAGTGGCACCTGATCATCCCCACTGCCTGACGACTGCAGACCTCTGAGAAAATCATCGCAAGCCGCAGTACACGTATTTAAGGCCATTCAAGACCCAAGAATTATGTTCTAGATATTGGGGATATCTTATGACTTCACCACATAATATCAATGATAAGTAAATAGAAGTATAAAAATGTTGAAAAATTTCATTCGTCGTTATTTTCTTACCGTAAATATGAGACTTTTAACTTCAAATTTTAATTCCTGTAAGTTATAAGTTGTATATGCTTGTAGGGCTAGAAACAGTAGCTGCTGACCACCTTCGGGGAGCCGAGATCTGACGAGCACTCCCGAGTCGAGCCAAAGTAGGTCGTCCTCAGATCAGCGAGGACTGCCAAGAATTTCCGATTTCCGAGTCGAGACGAGGCAAGCGAGCCTCGCCGTCTCATTTCAAAACACATTTGGCTCGAAGTTTCAGAAACTTATTTTGTTACAAAATTAGGTGTAAGGTTAGGCGTTTCTTAAAGATGCAGGCGTGTCAGACAGGCAATTTCTTTGAAACCCGACACTTGGTTTAAATACGAAGATGTTTCAACTTTGGGCTATTTTCACTTTACATTTGATCTAAACGTATGTAGTTCCTTTCATTAGTTTTTTTTAACTAATGTCCACCATTTATTACCTTTCCCACATTTTTATCTCGTGAGAGCACAAAAATATAAATAGCATTCTAAAATACAGAAAAAATTTTTTACTCCTAAACACCAACATTCGGTTCTCCGTTAGAGTTCAAACGAAATTAGTAGAGTGCCCCTACCACTGAAATACCCTACCGGACGTTACCCTATCGAGAACGATGACCACCAGTAGTTACATCGGCTGTGATAAGATGTTAATAGTTAAGAATTTTTATTATTTATTTTTCTAAAATGTTTGTCACATGTAAGTAAAGTACGACTCATAAATAACAGCGACTCATGACCAGCCTACTAGCAAGTATAAAAAAAAATTTTGTTGGTTCCTTTTTACTATATGTATATATTATAATCCTTTTTAAAGCATGACATATCCACACCAGTCAGAAAAAAACAACGAAAAGGAAAAGTGTCATGCATTGTACTATCGACTTAATGGAAAAGCCATGCGTTCAAAAATATTTATTGACATTAAATTATGTGCGGACAAAATTGCATAGAAATCAATTGATACTGCTTATAAAATATTTTAGAACTACTAGTGTACTACAACCTTACATACAAAACATATTTTGAAAGGGGAGATAAAAAAAATTTTTTTACGCAGTCGGGAAACCTTGATATGTCTCTAAATAGAACAAAGGTTCATNTGAAAGGGGAGATAAAAAAAATTTTTTTACGCAGTCGGGAAACCTTGATATGTCTCTAAATAGAACAAAGGTTCAATCAGAATTGCTAAATATTTTAAGTTCAGGTTTTATTGGCTAGCAGCCGGCAGAGTATGACAAATGGTCCCATCTTTAGGGTAACAGTGTGACGGTTTGCCGCAGATCGAGCAATTTGCCTGTGTGTTTGATGTGTTTTGCATTGCTCTCTATACTGTTTGGTTAAGTTTGGGACATATATGGATATAAGGCTTTTTGTTTTAGAATATATATATATATATAGCTTAATGTTGCAATATTAGATGCTTGTGTGTAAGTTGATTTTGACGTGTTTGTAATGTTCTGGAAACTCCGATTAACGATGCATGTAGTTCCTTCTTGCTCCGCTGGCAAAGTCACCTTCTGGCAGCGTAGACTATCGCTGCGTGTCGAGAGCAAACATGGTAGAAAGACAATATGGAAAAGTAGCAGAAAAAACGTGAGACACCGATGCCAGGGGGTGTGAACTGTTTCTATGGTTATAAGCTATTTATTGAATGGGCAGTTGGAGTATTTTGGATGCGTTTTAATTACTAAAATTTTTGCTTTCGTGGTTATTTATTATGGTAGGAAAGATTTTTGCATTTTTTGGCTGCAATAATTACAACGTTGCGTAATGCAGCAAGTCATTTTACTAGATTCTCAAAGGATGCAAGTCAATAAGTACATGAGCTGTATTAGATAACTGCCACTAGTCGTATTATTGTCAGTGTGTTTTTATTGCAAATGCCATTAACACATTACCTTAATTTACTTAAATACTGTTTTGCCATTTNTGGCTGCAATAATTACAACGTTGCGTAATGCAGCAAGTCATTTTACTAGATTCTCAAAGGATGCAAGTCAATAAGTACATGAGCTGTATTAGATAACTGCCACTAGTCTTATTATTGTCAGTGTGTTTTTATTGCAAATGCCATTAACACATTACCTTAATTTACTTAAATACTGTTTTGCCATTTCGTAGGTGAAAGCAATGGGTACAGAAATGTAAGAGAGCAGACCTGGATGTAATCATAAATAAAAAAGGGCCTGGCGGTTTATACATGGGAATTTTGTGTTCCGACTATTTCAGAAAAGAGGATTTTCGCAAACCACATTTGCTTCCACAGGGTTAAGAACAAAGTCAGTTGAGTGTCATAGCTGCTATTTCTAATATTGTACACAGAAGTGCCTTGCGAAGTTTGATAGCCCTTGACGTGAGAGGTGAAGGTTTGTTTTTACTGAAGCGACATCTTCTAAAAATGGAAGTAAACAAATTGTTTTGGAGAGTTGCAGAAATTTATGTTAGTATAGTTTTTTAAATTCATTTTTACAAGCTACCATAACATAATCTAACCTCTACAGAGGGTATTAAGGCAGTGTCCCAACTTTTAGTGTGCTCACTCTCTCTCGCCACTTTCACACCCGCATTCTCTGGCACACTTGAGACATTTGCCCCCTGCGAGCCTTCGCAATTATTTCTATGATGGCAAATGTAAGAAATATTGAGAAATTAAATTTTACTCGTTCTTTTCCATTCCTCGAATAAATGTAGTTTTTTTTTTAATATCAACATTTGATTTGACGTAGCTTATTTTTGTTGGTCAAAAATCAAATTATTATATGATAAGCAGATTGTTTAATAAGATGTACGCACCTATCTTAAACGAAACCTGAACATAATCAATTCATAATTCTTTGTGTTTCGTATCATATGGAACATGGTTGGTATTAAACATTTCGCAAGCGCAATTATTACGTTAAGTCGATAGAGTATTTCTAACACTGCTGTAGAAACAAAATATATATGTCTGAATTCTCGATGTTGGACTTGAAAATAACATTGTTGCTACAAATGGTGGGAGAGTGAGCAGCGAACGTACATCGTCGTTCACTCACCCTCTCGTACTCTCGTCTGAGATGGGACAGCATAGAGGACTCTATGTGGCGTCAAGAGTGGGCAAGAGAGTACTCTCTTGGTGAATTGTGACACGGCCTAAACTCGCCTAGAAGAATAAGTGAATAGGAAAAAACTTTGGCTAGGCCTACATTTAAGGAAAAACAAAAAGTCTTAATCATAAAATTAAAAATTGTTCACGTCAAAAAGCATGATACTTGATTGAAATACTCAATAGTGCCAGCTAAAAAACAATGGCAAAGTTGTGTGGGTGTTTTGTGGGCGAAGTGCTGCAGCAGCGATATACGCTGCATATCACTCGGCTGCAATGCAGCAGTTGCAACAGAAAAATAATTGGCTGCATCTACCCTGTTCGCAGACAGGCATTAGATGAAGTGCAAAGATGTTTTCAGAAATATGTAGGCCTTAATGCTGTGCTGCTGATGAAATTACGTAAATTGCTATTGGACAACGAGATATTCACACGACAGTATGAAAAAGGCGCACAAAATACGGCAAAATTTTTAAGGATAGATTCAAAAGTATCACTTATAATATCTCAAATCCACGTTGCGTAAACTTAACAAATAAAGACCTCTTTGAAAGAAAAAAGTGTCACTACCAGCAGTTTATTCAGCATAACTTGCGATATTTCTTGCAGCAGTAACTGGCAGCGCTGCAGTAGCACTTTGCCTGATGAACGTGTCATGTGATTTGACAAACAGATCATTTCAGATGTGTGATACACCAGGTAAAATTTATTTTAGAAATTCCTGGCAATCCACATTAAATACACAACGCACGCATGAAGGAGATATTTGTATTTGATTGGAGAATTTTCTTAGACACGGAGTTTTCATGTTTCAAGAAAGACGACATTCTAAACTATCATCAGCTGATGTCATGAAAACAGTTTGGTTTGTATTGAAATTGTGCAGTGTTAACTCCTTGTAATCAGGGTTACAGTGTAAATGATAGTAAACATTTGACACATCTCCATTGTGGTCTGAATTGTACTTTAGTATTTCCTCATAGAGTCTTATAATGCCTTTCCTTGTCGCTAGCTGATAAGTTGTGGAATTGATACATTACTGGCTGGATTGTGGTACTTTGTAGCATAATAGGGTTTCAGAATTTTTTTCTGATTTATAGTATGCTGAGAGATGGTGTACCTACACAGAAGCTCCCTTCAACTAGTAGGAACACAAACCAGCGCAAAAGTCCAAAGAAAAGGAAGATGAACTCCCCCACCGCAGAAATGCAGTTCGACCTGAATGACACATCAGTTAAACCAGGTAGGCATGTGTGTTGTCTATATCTATTTCATAGATACAATCAAAATTGTATTTTGGTGTGTTTATGTACAGTACACAGTTTTATTTTTAATTTCTTGCATTGGTATTTGTCACATTTAAAAAATAAAGTTTATATGCTCATGCAACATTATTTGTAAACTTGTGGTTTTTCCCTAATTAATTTTCTGTACAGTTGAAAATATATATTGGTACAATTTGTTATGGAAACAGATTTGTCTGTGTACATGGAAAATACACAAAATTTATTGTTAACATTTTTAATTACACAACCTTGAAGTAATCACAATTAACATGCTGTCACATGAACAAACACACTCCTTCAAAATGTGTCTAGAACGAATCACATTAACCCTATTACGAAAAGATTTTGTTTTCAGCAACACAGTAGTTTAGGAATTACTTATATGAAATTAACTATGTTAGGTACGCAGGTGACATATACAATACGTGATACGAACTAGTAATATATTTTTATAATTAGTAGTTTTCAGAAACTGAAATATATTGCGTGAGAAGAATAGAAAGGAAAATAGTTCTTGTAGGCAGTTGTGGAATATCACTTTAACCGTTATTTTGATGCCAATTTATGTTGCTTATTTTGTTACATTGAATTATTATATTCTGCCATACATTCATAATTAAGTTTGGCAGTATCAACGTTGCACTTGGTGGTACCACAATATCATATTTACATTACAAAAGGGAAGGTAAGAAATGTAACCTGCGGTTGTAAAAGCTCCAATAATTACAAACTTATCTTTATATCTATACCAAGTATTAAGAACATATTACAGAAAAGACAAGGTACAAGTTACCACTTAAGATAAATGTAAGATTTGTACTGGTAAAGCATATTTTTGTGTAGTTTTACTTTTTATGTATTATCTGGATTATGGGAGTGCTACAATGAAGCCATGTATTAATGTGTAGCCACTTTAGTAACATTTTTTTTCAGTCTGATGTTGCAGTGCAGACATGTAGTAGAAAACCTATGTACAATGTACATATTGACAGTTCGCGGTAAAGTGAGCACTTTTGTTGAAATAAACCATTGAAATTAATTATTGCCCATAACTGCACATTTCCTGCATTATGCACTGGCATGCAGAACACAGTTAAGCTGGCAGTACATTTAAAAATTAGTTGTAAGCCCTGACAAACTGGGAGAGAAAAACATAAACGGGTGGCTATCAAAGCTTAATAGTTTTTTTTTCTCATACACATGTGCATGAATTCGTACATTACTAACACATTTTTTTTTTATTACTTGGTTTCCGCTTGGATGATGCATAAATAGTGTGAGCTGGTCCAAATAAGTGTTCATCTCGTATTTGCGTAAGGAATGCAAAATGAGAAGAAATGTAGATCATAAGCAGGGCTTTCAAAAGTGCTCAATTAACTGAAAACCGACTGTACAGTAATTTTAATGTTTTTGCAAGAAACAATAATGAATTTGGTTACAAAATCATCAACTAGTTACAAATGATTGGTTCAAAGTGTAATGAATGTAATCACAAAAAAAAATAACATACTAACTTAAGTTTTTTTTTGCTGTTGAACACAGAAGTATGATCAGGGGTAGAAGTAAGTGTCCGCCAGACTGATGTTCTGCTAAGGCACATAATGATTGAGATTCATACAGCCGTTTGGACTGTGCTTGTGTATTCCACACACGTCATTGCCAACGTCAAGTTTAATATTCTTCTCCTTTGTGTTTATGGGTCAGTTCCACGGCTACGGCAAAAAAAAATGTAATCTTATCTTTAGTATTTATTTTTATAAATGAAAATTTACAGATGAAATGTTATTTTCCAAACAGTTGCATAATTTTCTTAAACAGGTTTTTGGTACCAAACCAGTCTTAAATTGGTCTCTTTTTATAATCACCACGTTTATCTTTACTAGTGCAGTTGTACAAGCTGTGTGATATTTTGAATGCATTTTTCAGGAGTCTATGAAAATCATATTCTCCGTTTAGATATGGTGGGAATAAGCTACTAGGCCACTCATTACGTTTTGAACATAGTCACAAAACACAAGTACTCACAGCGTGGCACTCTTAAATACTCACACACACAAACACAAAACTCAGAGGAACACATTTTCCACGCGTATGGGGCGAGTTGTGCCATGCTGCAAACTGTATTTTCTGTTGAATGCACCTGTGCCGGTATATGCTTCATCAAAACATTTTTTTATTTAATTTTGTGTGTTTTATACATTTGTGATTATAATGATTTAATGTTGCCTACCTGAATGTAATTTTCAAAAATTAAAATCCCAAAAACCAAAGGGGGAAGAGAAAACAAAGTAATGTACACTGAATAGCAAAAAAAACTGGTGTAGGCGTGCGTATGCAAATAACAGAGGTATTGAACCAATCAGAGTAATGCGATGCGGTCGGCAGCTAGATCGGTTACTGCTGCTAAAATGGCAGGTTATCAAGATTTAAGTGAGTTTGAACGTGGCGCAATAGTCGGCGCACGAGAGATGGGACATAGCATCTCCGAGGTTGCGATAACATTTGGATGTTCGCGTACGACCATTTCACGAGTGTGCCGTGAATATCGGGAATCCGGTAAAACATCACATCTTCGACATCGCTGTGGCTGGAAAAATATCGTGAAAGAACGGGACAAACAACGACTAACGAGAATCATTAAACGAGACAGACGTGCAACCCTTTCTCAAATTGGCCCAGATTGGATTTATGAACTGCCCTGCAGGATTCATGGTGTGACTTACCTCCTGCATACCTTCATACATTAGTCGAGTCTATGCCACGTCGTCTTGCAGCACTTCTGCGTGCTCGGGGGGGGGGGGCCTGCACGATATTAGGCTGGTGTACCAGTTTTTTTGGCTCTTCAGTGTATTTCGCACCCAGTTTTTAGAAGTTTGCNCTTAAATGAGCGAGAGAAGAGATTTGGGCGGCTCTTAACCAAGAATTAGATGTAATGGAGAAAATTACTCTAATAATTAGAATTATTCTAAATAATATATTCGATGATTTATTTATGATGAGGTATGACCCATTAGCTTATTTTTCTATACTTTGTTGTGGGATGCATATGAGTTTTTGATACTTTAGGTAATAGTTTAATTCTATTAAGTATAACGGAAGTAATATATTATTACATTTTTTATTACATCAAAATAATCTTTTAATCAAGCATTCCGTTATTTAAGTTAATTTATGTATAATTACATTTTAGCTTTTTCACCCTATTCAAATAATTTTATTTTAGCTTTTTCACCCTATTAAAATAATTTCATTTTAGCTTTTTCACCCTTGAGAGCCGATGAATGTGATTGAGGTGAGGTATGGAGCAGCAGCACCGGAATGAAGGGGTGGGGAAACGGGAGATCCCCGAGAAAACTCTCCAACCAGCGGCATCGTCCGCCCCGATATCCACATGCGAAAATCTGGGAGTGACCCGGCCAGGGAATGAACCTGGTTCTCTACGGTGGGAGGCGAGCAGGTTAACCGCTTAGCCACCATGGTCCCTGGGAATTCTTAAAATTTGCACTATCTACATCCAGTCCAAAGTTGCCTTCGAAAAACCACTTTTTGAAAAACGTTTTAAACCAAGTATATTCTAGTTGATACACAACACGCTTTTGTAACTTATGGATTTTCAGCTTAAATTCAACTTTAGCTATGGTCTGGTACGTAAATCTAAAATAAATATTAGATCAGATTAAATTATGGGTAAAGTGTAGGTGTTTCAGTAAGACACACACATATTTGTACACACTCACAAATATCACCCTTATTTTCCTTCTTGTGGAACTTGGCTACCTAAGATATACAAGTATGAATGATGACTGGAAGAAATGTTTTAGCTTGCTGAACAACGATGCTAAAATTATCTCCCAAAAAAATTACTGTGATATAGTTCGGTTTCCAGCGTACGTTATAACTTACACAGAATCTTCAGAAAGCTGGAGTATCTAATAATTGTGCCTCTTTCTGAAAAGTATGACTTCAAACATGAAAATCCTTCTGCACTGCACATTTCTTTGGTGATATTTCAAAATATTCCTCCAAATAAATATGACGACAGCTCCATTCTCAGTATATATTTTTTTAATTGCAGTCAGTTATGTAGCTGACAAATAAAATACAATTTAGCATTCAATTGTCTTACTTATAATTGATGAACATTTGTCCTTTGTAATTTGCAACGTCTAATGCTGTGCCTAGTGTCATAATTCAGTTGCAGCTGATTGTTCACGTTTCAAGCGATAATATTTATACTTGAAGCACTTTTTTTAAATACGGCATAGTAACATGAATAACCAACTGTTATATTACATTCTGCAAAACAATACGTTTTAATACGACGAGACGACAACTGCACTTAAATCTCGCGCATGCCAAGCCATGTAAATTTAAGCTTCCCGGGTATCCGTCAGTTCGTGCCGCTAGGAGCGCTGTTGTAGCGTGCCTCGCACGTTGGCAATGGTAAAACGCTTGAGTTTCCCGTATTGTCCTTCTGTCATATTTGTTGAGAGAGTGGAGAGGCAATGGGGGAGTCGGAGTTGGCAGTCGAGAGCGGATGGAGGCGAGCTGAGGGGAGATCTGGACGGCGTCGCCCCTGGTAACCTGCCTCGGACGGCCGAAGAACGACTGAAGGAGGTGCAATAATGACGGGCAGTTTGCTGCGGTGTAAAGCAATCAAGCGGCGTATTGGCCTGCTTGAAATGTCTACCTCTTTTTTAAGTGAGTTAGCGAAGGAGAAAGTGGGCAACGGCAATCTTCGTTCACCTGAGCTTGCAAGATGGCAGAATTGTGGTATTTAACGGTCGCTGTAGGCAGTGCATAGGAATGAACTGGGCATCGTGTTTTCGCAAACTTGGTGGCGTTTTCGCTCGTTCCTGCGCAGTTTACTCCCCCCCCCCAATTTCGTACTACTTTGTATTTACACTGTCATGAGGTATTTTCAGCGTTTTAGTTTATCAGTTTCAACGCAAAATCTCACCACAAATTAAAAGACTCGTAAAGTACCTCAGAATGGTATGCTAGGGTCTGATTAGGTTATTGCATAACCGGCGCTAAAGCGTGTGGCACTATTTTGGTTTTTTTTTATTTACGAAATATTTGTCATGTTTGTATGTTTTCGAAATCCCTTGAGATTTATTAGGTGTTAAACACTTTGCCTTAGGATGCCAACAGTTATTAAATGTATTCAATTGAAGTACTTGTCTGTGTTAACTGTAAGGATGTGACAATCTGGGCTGAAAATTGCATACATTAGAAGTGCAGATACTCAAATTAAATTTAATTTATTAGTTGTTATTATACATTCGATACGTGGTTTGCAAAGCTTGCGACATCTGTGTTGCATAATTACCATGTAATGAAGAGGCCAATAGCCTCTCTGGGTTCTTTTGGAAAACCTGAAATTTTTTTATTCTCTGTGTTAACATTTTGTGCCAATCATTTACGATAATTATGTAAGAATAAATTAAATGAAATGCCACTCTTGAAGTTACGTAAAACTATACGTAATTAAGTAGCTTTACAAAGATTTTCAAAAAGAGTTATAAGCATGTCAAACCTTAACTGAGTGTATTGTAGATTCAAAAAGGTAGATTTAAAAAAGGCTAGTTTAGGTGGTTTGTCTCCCAAAGTATTTATATATATTTTTTTTTTATCTTAGCAAAACATTTTACTGTTGTCCATGGTTGTTACTCTATGTTTTATATATACATCAATATTAATTGTACATGTTGCATTTATATATATGTTCCAGTCTTAAATTCGAAACATTTTGTACTTAGGTGTTTTATCCTTTTGGTAGGCCAGATTCTTTCTTGTAGCTGCGTTTTAATATAAGTATAGATAAATAGTTTTGTGTTTTTTGTTCAGATTTTTATTATTTTCCTTAATTTGAGCTGATACTTAAACCAAGGAGCCTTAAAATCTATTATTGTTCAGAATAATTTTTTTAATAAGTTTTTTAATTGATTTCTGGATTAATCAATTACAACAATTTTTTGGTTTCATCAGTAGCTGTTCACTGGTTTGCCCCACACGGAGATGTGGTTGGCTATATTGCTATGGAGTGAGATATAATGAGAATAGTTTTTGCCAAAACATTTTTCCTGCATTGCCATTTGTTACTTGAGATATGACTAAATGTTTGGGCAGTTTCATTGGCTGCTTTACCAGCTGAATATAGGAAATAACTTTTTATCATGTTCACCAAAGTTGTCAGTTATTAAAAAACACATGTAAGTTTAAATTACTTGCCACTGCATAGTTTTGCTTACTAGTGCACCAATTCTCTATATTCAAGTGAAACAACTGAGACTTACATGAAGTGTGTTTACCAGTACATATATAAATATTAAAAGTGTGACACCACAATATATAACTTTTTATACAACAAGATAGCGAAAAAGTAATTAGTCTACTCTCCCCTGTAGCAAAATTTGGTTGGGCCAAGGTTGGACCAAAGTTTGACTCTACCGTTGGGCCAACGTAGACATATCACTTTGGCACAACGTCAAAATGTCACTCGGGATTACATTGGCTCAACATGAAATGTATGTTGGTTGTCAACAGAAATACAACGTTGTCCCAATACAATATTATAATTGTGTGAACACTTTTAAGAGTAGTGTTTTTTTTTCTTTCAGAAAGGCAAACACACAATCATTTACCATCTTGCTAATAGCATGTTTCAACATTGGTAATCTGTTAGCAAAATGTTTTATTGCATACATAATTCTGACCAATAAACAACATTCTGCCATAATTGGTTATCAGTGTTTTGAATAAATTTTACAAATTAAAAAACAAAACTGTTTATCCTATTATTTATCACTTTATTTAACCATCTGATATATGATGGATTCGAACTTACGATTTTCAAATAATTAGCCCCATGTGTCCACTAGACTACTGCAACTTAGAATTTGAAACCTGTCAGTAACAACAATATATTTTCTAACTAATAACAAAAACACAACTAACAATTTCCCGTTTATTTTTTAAAGATCTTCGTGCTAATAAACTCTAATAATTAAGCAAATAAAATCAATTGTATATTTTAATTAGAAAAAATTTTATAATAACCTATGATAGCATAATGTCTGAAATTCAATATTGTCACAACGTGACAAAAAAAACTAATCCCCGAGCGATATGTTCACAACTTTGTCTCAGCACATAAGGAACAAAACACGGATTAAATAAATATTACATTTGGCAATTCTTAATATACTGTGAAAATTAATGTTTTTACAATTAAAGCTATTGTTTTCTATTAGTTTATTTAATTTGGTTTTACAATGTTGGCCCAACAAAGATTTACACTCATAGAGTTAAGACAGACAGAGCGCGTTTTGGTCTACTGCGCAGGTATCCACAGCGATGCTGGAGTACCACGTGACTTGTGCGGCAGCTGGCGACGCGTAAAAAGTAAGTGTATGTAAACACTGTAATGTAGTATACAACGTAACATAAAATTTTAGAAGATAGTGTACGTGAGTGTTATTTTATCCGCTTACACTGCAGAGCATGTAAGGAGAAGTACAACCCAACAGATATGTGACCGCCAATAAAATTTACCAAATTTTATTTCTCTAGTGCCACCAGGTAGATACTTGCTAAAAACGTGTCACCATCTGCAAGACCACGAGCTAAACAGAAAAATACAAGAACTAACTACAAACGAACTACGGTAAATCAGATCAGCGGCAGCTCTGGTTCTTTAAAAATTTTAGAAGGATGTAAAATACAAAGTTTAAACATATTATGATGAGCGGGCAGATTAAAAATTTAAATATAACTAGGCATTCAAAATTATACTTTTAATTACCAATGTACTTGAATATAAGTAAAACTATTAATTCACATCTCTTGAATTGCAGATATTGCGGCCGACACTGCCTAGCCAACATTTATGTCTGTGCATGGAAAATATATTAAAGGGCATGTCTCTTTCGTACAGGGTCTTCGTGGTAAAAAAATCTTGAAAATTGTATAAGAAAAATATAATTATGGTGAAGGATAAAATGTTAATTAACAAGAGCTGCACGCACGCTCTTTAAGCTGGTTCAAACTTATAGGAGAATTAAAATGTTGGTCGCCGCCGTAGACAACAGCTAGCAGAAGTATCCACGTAAAGTTTCATTGTAGACATCCCCGCAGCTGTAGTAGTTCCTCTTCTACGTCAAGTCCTTCTCTAAATATTAAGCTCACGGCTATAAGTGCTTAAATACAGATCTGGCACATTCACTATATAAGATCACAGAAGGCAAAACATAACTAATATTTAACACGGTTGTCGTCCGAACTCAGGTCTCCTATGCGTTTGAAAATATTATCATGTCTTCACACCATCGTACTTGCCTGGTTTTATAGTAATTCGGACTCGTATATTTAAAAAAAAATGAAATACAAAATCCTAGCTGTGTGATCACATCAGATCACCACAGCCCTAGCGAAGAATCCAATATGGCTTGAAACTTCCTAAGAACTATTTAAAACGGTCGCAGAGAAAGTAAAAAGTTTCAACAATCTAATTTTAAAATAAACGAATTATCTCATAGGCTAGCTAGTATCGCTTCATATAGTTATAACATAAAATATTTGCACATAAAAAATTGTTGACAACTTTCTCTCTCAAGGATAAATTAAATTTTTTACCGGTTCTGATTTTAACCAAGCATCTTTCTATTAAGTGTAAAAAAAACGATACTGACAGTTCAACTGGCTGATGAAATTCTAACCTACCTGAAAAATAATTTTAAAAAATATAAATAATTCGAACGGCATTAAATTACGGTTTATAGGTCAGTTAAAAAAAACTTATGCTTTCGCATTACATACGTCTGTTATCTCGAACCTAGATCAGACTGCGCAGTGAGTCTCGCAATTCAACCAGCTTGCATGGTTTAGGTGCACGTCATACAAGTTCGCTACTGTTTTATTTTATTAGTCATGTGGTGACAGCTAAAATAGCACGGTTAACAGGCGGGTTTAGTTCGTCGTCCTCCTTGTGTAAGCAGATAACTTTTATTATTTACATTCTTTATCACACGTCGAATCAAAACAACCTGACGTCACGCTTCTGCTTAGGTTTATTAGCCGACCAACCGTATTCTTTAATCACGCCGGCTTGTCTAAAAAAATTTCCTGTCTCGATGCTCGCTGAATAATAATTATCCTAGACGTGCTCCTAAGGCAAAGAAAAGAAAACGTACATGGCGTGGAACAATAAATTTATTCGTTAGGCTTTCAGCTTCGCCTATTGCAACAATATATCTTACATCTTTTATCATAATTCTTCGCCCCAATTAAAATTTATTATAATAGCTGCGACATAGAAAACTGTTCACCTTAGGTCGAAACAAACTTCCAAATACTTTATCTTCCGCATATTTACCTTAAGCTGACACACAACCTTTTGTAATTAAACTGGCGTAGGTGGCGGTAGATATACTTTGAGGGCACCGATAAAGTACCTTCTCATGGCTTTGCCTGTTGCCGGCCAAATTAATTCATAGCTGTTACCCTGAAAAATACGCGCTACTCTCAGTCGACCAAAATAAAGCGGTATTAGCTTTTGGCAATATGTTACCTCGTTTTGCTAATGTGGCGTGCCCTGGCAAGTACCAGCTGTCCGATTTTCAACGTAGTTTTACGAGACAGTTTGCTTGCAGCGATGTTCAGCGGCTAGAATCAACTTCTTCTATGTAAATTTTAAAATTTCCTCTTTTTTTCGCCTCACCTATACGTGATCCATTAGAAGTCTCCGGTGGTATTGGTAGTTTGCGGGGGTCAAATATATCAGATCGTTGACCTGTTAGCACCTCCAAAGGGGTAAGGGTTGTTGACTCGTGCACCTTGTTGTTTATTATATATTAAATCACAGGAAGTTTGTCTCGGCATTTGATACGCGTCGTGGCATACAGCTCGTAACATATTTCCTTACGTTTTTATTCTGCGCTCGATGGAATTTCCCTGTGGATGTCTCACGGAAGCGGTGGCGAGAAAAAAATTCAATTTCCTCGTCCCTTCTTGCCATACTTTTCCAGTGGATCGCGTGTCCTTATCAGAGAACACGCACCTAGGCTGACCCACTTCTTCAATGAACGATTTCAACTTGTTAAGGATGGTTTGTGCATTCGCTTGTGCAATGGCATAGAGCTTCGTGAAATTTACAGAAAATTTCCAACATAACGCGAACGTATGCCACTCTTGCGCGTGATGGTGGATACGGTACAAACAAATCTACAGGTACTTTGTCTAACGGCCTCGCGGGTATAATGGACTGTAGCTTACCAATCAGGTTCTCTTGAGCATGTTTACACCACTGGCACAACCACGAGTTCGTACCGTGCTCGTTACCAATTGCTGCATTTTCTTAAAATAAAATTACCGTCGAAGAGCTTTATAGGTCTTTCGTATACCGACATGTTCTAACATTTCGTGCGTGTCAAGCACCAGCATTAACTGTAGTTTTTTTCGGTATTACAGGCTTCCATTCGTGCACAAAATATTTTTGGTTGCTCCCATGGTAGAAAAGTACTCCGGCTTCAGTTACACAATATACTGTATGGAGTTTGTGTTCGGCTGGAAACTGCGACAATTTCAAAAATACTCTCCTGGTAAATGTGTCGTCTCGTTGATTTTGGGGTAAGGTCATGACATTTCCTTGACGATTTACTGCTGCAGTGGGCGGTTTCTTGATAGGCACGACCAGATATTCATCTGGCTTTCTGTCAATTCGAACTGGTTCTTCGTCCGGGATACGGCTCAAAACGTCTGTGATGACATTGTTTGCCCCTTTTGGGTGACGGTACTCAAGGTCGAATTCATTAATTAGGGGAACTCATCTTGTTAGTCGGCTACTGAACATTTTCCAAAATTTTTAAACTTAACAGTGCCTCGTGGTCAGTTTTAAAAATTACCTTTTCGCCTAATAACAAATTTGTAGACTCCGACTATACCTAGCATTTACTTTTCAGTCAGAGTATAGTACTTTTCCGCCTTACTTAATGTTCCGATCGCCATCGCCACAGTCTTTTCCACTCCGTTTTCATCAATATGTTCCAATTTTGCTCCTAGAGCATAGACGGAAGTATCTATGCATAAGTGATTATCTATTCCTTGCCTCGGATGGTGACTTACATGCCCATTAAGAAACTGTGCCTTAACCCGTTCAAATACCTCTTGTCGTGCTTGTGTCCATTCCCATTTGACATCTTTCCGTAGCAATTCGAAAAGTGGTAGGGCGGCACTAGCGACTTGATTAAAATAATTACTGTAAAATCCAACAACCCCAAGGAAAGCTCTTAGTGGTTTTACATTACGTGGCACCGAAAAATGGGTACTTGCAGTCAATTTATCAGGCGCAGTTTTGATGCCGTATGTGACCCAAAAACGGGACTTCCTCCCTGCAAAACAATTATTTTCTGAGTTTCACGGTCATAGCAGCGTCTGCTAATTTATGCAAAACAATATTCAAATATTCCAAATTCTCTTCGAAAGTGGTCGAAATTTCGAGGACATCGTCCCCATAGGAACAAGCGAACTCCGTACAGTCTTTACCCAAGGTCAAATTCATACATTGTGTAAACTGTAAGATGGCATTGCATAACCCGAAAGGTAGAACTTTAAAAACGTATTGCTGATTTCTAAATAGATACCCAGTGTACTGCATCGAACTTTCATCCAGAGGTATCTGCCAATATCCATGCGTTAAGTCAATGGTAATCATATATTTCACTCCATCATAGAGTCTTAATGGTTCATCTGTAGGTCTAGGGTTTTCCGTCGACTTGGCCGTAATTGCATCAATGCGACTTGCATCCAAACATAGCCTTACCGATCTATCTGCCTTATGAACGCACGCCATTAGGTTAGCTTACGGGCTTGATGAGTGCTTAATAACCTTCCAAGCTTACATCTGCTTTAGGTAAGGTTCGGCTTGTTGCATATATTTAGCTGGTACTGGATATGACCTGCAGTGGAATGGTTCAGCAGGCGTAACATCTATACTGGCTCAGAAAATCTTGTTTCTCCCTGGCTTCTCCGAAAACGTAGACCGGTGCGCAAACAAAAGCCATTGTAGCCTAGCTTTCTTGCTACTAGTAATGGTTTCAATACTGTCTACATCCTGATAAATATCTTCCGGCTCTGCTACTTCGCTCGTACTTGCAATAGGGTGATTTATTTGGAAACATTCCTTTCCCAATGGGCTTACAAAACTATCAGAAAACCGCCAGCTTTCTGGTGACGTCACAGCACTGCTGCTATGCTCGGTTGCACTAAGCCTCCAACCTCCGAAATCCAGTTTAATTTAATAACGAGTAAGGAACTCTGCGCCTGGTGTTGTGTGTTTATTTAGTCCTTTTATTACTAACGCTGTTACTGGTTTTGAGCTGCCTGAACTTCAATATTTAGGCAAACCTGATGGTTCACTAGTGGACTCGTTTTTGATGTTGCGCCTATAATTCTCAAACGTGGTGCCAGTGTACTGTGTATCCAGTAGCCAAAATACTGCAGTACAGTTCTTCAGAAATGCAGCTGATTTCAGCACCGCTATCTGGTAAACATATCGACACATATTCAACATTAATTCGGGACATAAGATTTCCTGAGAATTCGCTATTACATCTACTGGCTCGTTTAGCAGAAAGTCCCTGACGGTCTGTTCAAGTAATACTGTCACTACTGTCAATTCTGTCAGTGGTTATGACTCTTCATTACTATCATCTTCACTTGTAATTTGGTGCTCTTTGGATCCCTTTGGATTAGCTTTCGTGTTTAAGGTCAGCGACCGGGACCCGTTTTCCCTGAACTCTAACAGTTTAGCTTCCGGTCTCCACTGTTACCGGAATTATTTGCGTCGCCATTCCTACCTTGATTATTCGACTGAGGTGCTAGAATAAATGGAGGAATTTGCGGGTCAAGTGGCGCTTGGCTTGCGAAGTATCCTTCCTCTGGGTTTTCATAATAATCTCTGCCACGCCGGTGAGGTGATCGTGGCGAATGCATTTTAATTAATCTCGTCGCGATTATCACTGCCATTTTGCGCTGTGTTACTTCTCCTAAGCGAACGATCTCTCTGTCCATTAGGCTGGTGGGTAGGGGAATCAGCTGATTTGTGGCTAGACCCATTATGTTCGTCGAAGCTACACCGCGGAGGGGATGGAGAATCAGTTTGTCATCTATCCCTGTTCATTGGCGAATGGTCGAAAAAGGGGAAATTTCTTGTTTTTGTACCGGTAAATTTAAGACCGATGGTGTATATGTATTACCACAAGACCTTTCTCGGAGGATATATATGCCGAGATAAAACCATTTCCCGTATAACTGAGATTTTTACTTGGCCTTATGTGCGAGAAGACGTTGAGACACGCGCAAGGGAATGCACTGCGTGCCAGTAAGGCAAGCCGAAAAATCAAAATCAGGAAGGAAAATATTCGGTCTCCCGTTAAGTTTTTATTCGAAAAAGTGTGCAAGGAGTTTATGGGGCTTTATCACGTAGTAAATTTAATTATGTCTACACGTTGGTGGAGATCAAATGTTTAAGCCAATTCAGTTTCATTTTTCCGTTGCGGACAATTAAAGCTGTTAAAATTTGCAGGGTTATTTTTTATCATCTGCTATGTGTTTTTGGGTCACCTGCGTTTGTACTCACTGACAATGTGTCGTATATTATATCGCAAGAATTTCGCGACATAATGTTCACGGGGGGAACGAAGTTAATAAATATGTCACCTTACTACCCGCAAGTGAACTTAGTGGAAAGAGTCAACTGTAAGATTAAAGTGGCCCTGCGTGGTTTCCAGTTAGGAACACCGAGAGAGTGGGACACCATTTTGTACAATCTTGTTTTTGTTGGCATTTTTCGTTGGGTAAACATTTTATTAATGAGTGTGCTCCAACCCAACGTATGAAAAAGCAATTAATTGTGTATTAATATGCACAGCGTAGTTATTTAGCACACCGACATCCAGTTTAATCAGTGGCATGTAAGTATATAGATGTGGCATGTAACACTACAAGAAAATTACTGCCATTTTGAAAACATGAAAATGTTGTGAAAATTTTTGTGTAGCCTTCCATAGTACTTATTGCTTACAAAATATTGAGAGACATGGTTTAGAAATTACTGAAATATCATATTTAAGTTTAATAATAAAGATCACATCTTTTAGCATGGCGGACAAGAAATTAATCAAATGGAGTAATTGGTGCACAAAGTAAGTATTAAAATAGTAGATCTCCTTTTGAAATGGCAAAAATGTATACGTATTTTGAAACCTAAAAATTAGTGTTACTTTTCCCGGTATTCTCAATATACTAATTTTTCAACTTGATATCTTCTGAAAAAAAAAATTGCGCATTCATATACAACTATTCAAAATCCTTAGTGTTGTAAATATGGTACATTTGTGAAAGTTTATGACCAATATACATCATACTCAAAATGCATATATATTGAACAAAGCCATTTGCTTTCCCCAAGAATACATAGGAATATTTAACTGTTGCATACGTTCCATGGTTGAGTCTTTACCTTTTGATGAAGATTGTGTTTCAGGGACAACGTAGAAACTTGAAAGTTAAAAAATTTATTTTAAACTTTTATAAAAATTTGTACGAGTGCCTGCGTACAAACGTATACATATGTACAATATTTGCGCTTTATGAGTGTAAAAGAAGCCGTCTGGGTACGTTTACAATATTTAAAACTAAAAAAAAAATGTTACTGTTATATTGTAGATTTTTTAAAGTTAAACTAAGCTGTAGAAACGTTCTTTTACTCAGTTTTTTGGTTAATAAAACTGTTTAATGTACGTAAAAAAAAAAATCTCTAGTTGCACAAATTAAATGTTTGTTTGGGGAAACCAAATAATAACAACAAATTAAATAATTAATTTGGTTGCGCCAAACATACTTTGTTTTCTTAAACAAAACCTTTATTTCAGAGTAATTTATGATTTCAGGTGTTGCAAATAACAAATATTTTATACGTGCTTTACTTAGGATGGCAAAGAACTTGTTTCGTTATCGCAACCAATAAGTTTTAGGCTTTGTGTTCGGGGATTAGTGAAACGAGCCATTCATAACGTAGGGCAGTAGGTATATGCCATTGACGGTTACTTCACACTTTTCTGAAGTTCTGAAGTTCTACTTTTGGTTACTGATTACGTATCGTTCTGCTACATGTAAACATAAAATCTGCCTGACTTCTACATTTCAAATATCAAATGGTTTGTTTGCTGTTTTCATCTGGTCAAATATGATCACAGTTACACCATGAAGTTTTTTTTTTTTTTTAATTAAGGGAACCCGTACGGACATATCCTGACTGCAAATAAGCTCTACATAACCAGCCATATATGGGAAGCTCAGCAGGATATCTATTATACTCTTTCCGGTACACGCCAATAGGTTGGACAACTGGCGATCGTACAGGGCCACGATAATTAACTTAAGTTATGACGCTTTAAAATGAAACCCAGCAAGCCGTCCTGTTGACACTAGCGAGATGAGAATTGCGGAGTTCATCTTGTGACAGTATGAATATGGATCAGGTTTAAGTCCTCTTCACTGCGGTAAGAAAAGTTTTTGAAAGGAATCATAGTAGACGGAGAAACTAGGTATAAAGAACTGCCAATTGCTTTTGTGCAGTCCTCGGGCAAGGTGGGCCGTACAAACACTGTGTTGTGTGTTTTCAGTGGCCTTGCGGGCGTAAAAAAAAAACGCGTACATACGCTTATGATTTACACTGAGGCGACAAAAGTCATGGGATATCTCCTAATATCGTGTTGGTCCTATTTTCGCCCGGCGAAGTGTACTTCATTTCCGCTGGGGTGTGCAAAGTTGTCTTACATACGAGGGTGGCAGACGCCCCGTGGCTGTACGCGAACGCGTCAGCCTTTCTTCAGGTTGGGAGTCCCTAACACGAATACTATGTGTCGTGAATCGTTCATTACAATGAATTATTTAAAGGACTGGAAATTCAAAAAAACTGTATTAATAATTGTAATAGAAACAAATTGAAATGCAAAAGTATTGAACTAAGAAAACCTAAGTGCTCTCCCCCGGCAAATTAATTGTTTTTGGTTGTACATAATTATACAGTTACTGTTAAATTAGATATGGTAAAACACTACAAAGAGAACAATACAATGTCATATAATCTACTGAAGTGTTCGTGACGTCACGGTGGTAGGATATGGATAGGCTGTTATCGAAACGTAGAATGTTATTTAATTAAGTATTTAAACTTATATCAAAGATGAAAATGAAGCAAAGGTGCAACAGATTTTCTACTCCGTTTCAATACATAAGAGGATAATGGAAAGTTTATTTAAAGTAACATAATTTTATTAAATGCATTCTAAATTTATATTAAGATAACAAAACAAATGTTTAATGTAACAAATGTTAACATATTTGAAAATAAAATGTTCATTTTATAATAATAACATGTGCATAAATTTCTTAAAATTTTACAACCAATTTTTTTCTACAAGAATTAATATCTTAAAATTCAATATAATAATGTTATAACTATACGTTGTTGTGTGGCCACGTTTCTATAAATCAATATAAGTGAGACGTCTCTATGTCATTAAAATAACGTAAACACTTCATTTTTTCATTAGTAGAATGTTAAAGTAGAAGTTTTTTTTTTCCTTCGTAATATGTACGTTGTTGCAATCATAGAAATATATGTTTTAACTTTAAAATTCTCTTCAAACCATTTGTAATAAATTACAAAAAAAAAATATTTTTTCGAGGTATCCTAGTAGTACCTAACTTTGATTCCTTAGATTTTAAATTTCTGTTTGCAATATTAAATTTCAAAGTAAGTTTCTTATGTAAGTATTAATGTTACCTGCAGGGTGCAGTGTGATTGGTGTGTGTAAAATACGAAAACCGCTCGTTACATGTCTAGAGGGTAAAGTACGACTCGCGAGCTGCGTTAATCGGCAGTGCTGATGCTGTGTAATGAACGTGCGCGCCTTGGCGACGTTGCTGTGTGTGACGTCAGAACAGGTGTCTCGCTGCCGCTGCTGTAGCGGACATTGCTTGCGCCACCCTCCGGAGAGACTTTGGATGAGAGGATGTGACGCCACTGCTGGTTTCTGCTGGTCATTACATGCGGTACCGTTGTTCTGAAACTCGTAAAGAAATGTCTTAACTAAATGCCTTCGCAGTTTTTTTTAACCTTAATTTAAAACACGTTAAAAGATTAATTGGGCCTTATGGTTTATGGTAGGGTAGGCTAATTTTTAAAATAAATATAGGATTTTTTTTTTCCGAGAGGGTGTGTCCGACCTTAGAAACTGTATGTTGATACGTGCTTTAATATTTCTGAATTGGCCTAAGCAAAAATATTTATCTGCCAATATCTGTATGCTTACCTATTGTACAATTATGTAGTTAAATTATTGTTTTTAAAGTAAAGCATGATGCCATGCAGGTATCTGTACGCGCGAATAAAACTCTGAATTAATAAATGTCATTAAAGATAAACGTCAACATATATTGGACAACACTTAATGGCACAGATTAATCAAGACAGTAGTAGCGTATAAGATAGTAAAATAAGTTAAAAGAGATGGAAGAAATTATAAATAAATATTAATAGCGATATTACTTGCCGACACAAAGAGGTAGCATGCGGGGAGTTGGTGAATAGCTGCTCTCAATGACGAATGTCAGGAACGTCAAAAGTGGAAAGTGCCCTTGTGGTACACTCCCAAGATACTGTGTAGCAGAGAAAAAAGACCCACAGCAAAAGTCCAACTCTGTCAAGGCCAATATAGCACAGAATAGGCCGTTCTGGTGGTTCAACACACCACCAGACTCCCAAGAATTTCTCACGCGGCCCACGCGAAACGGAAAGAGTTTTTCGACTTCCTGGATAAGAAAGCGCTCCTATCAACTGCGTAAAATGTAGGTATCCTCTAGCCTGATTGTCACAGTTGAAGTGAATTTGTCTCGAGCGTAACTCCCATCTCGTAAAATACTCTTGGAATTCCACACAATCATTCATTCTTCACGTCGGATTCATTCTGCCTGCGCACCAATGAAATTGTCTGGCACAGTGTGTCTGTAGCACGTCTGAAGCCGCTGGGTTTTCTAAGTCCCCGAAACATAAGACAGCATGAATTCAACTTTAACTTTATTCATTCTGCCCCGTGTTCGAATTGCAATGAAAATGTGGGAAGTACGTTGTAATTTCGGAAATATTGGGAACTTAAATCTATAATAGTAAACTTCAGTTTAAAGTGGGTGTTGGGGAATACTATTGCGCAGCGCACTCTGCACATTTGTTTCGTAAACACCATCGGCCAACGAGCTGCGGAGAAAGTTGCTGAAGTGAAGAATGACGACAAGCTGAGATGGAGTGGGGGTTCTCCGTACGACAGCCTTCGAGGGAACTGCTGGCAGGGAGAGTAAAGAAGCGCGCGTTTTGGGAAGGGGGTAAGAGGGGAGAAAAGGCACGCCACGCAAGAAGTGGGTAACGTTGCACGCTCTTTACTACATGAAAATTTTGTCTTTCCATGCGGCAACTAATAACTTAATACTGTCTTACGATTATCATATTAAAATCTTATAGAAACTGTCATACCTTATTTCTACACATATCAGGAAACTTATCTTAAAATTATGTTGAATAATGATAAAGCACAATAAAATTATATTCCTGTATCCACGCACAGCAGCATCTTACTACAATATGATGTAATATTTAAACTTTAGTTGTTTACCCTAAAATCACTCTCTAAAGTCAGACTCTTCCTGTCGAGCTTCAACATGATTGACGGTTTTCCCTTTATATATAGGTTCCGGTTTATAGTTCGCGTTTAAAAGCGAGATCTAGAGCACCAGTGAAGTTGAAGTAAGGGTAATATGGAGCATCAGTGGAATGCATAACGGGAAAAGTGGGACTACCACGGGAAAACCCGCCGACCAAATGCAATGTATGCAACATAATCCACATTCTAAAATCCTCTTTATCATGTCGGTAATCGAACCCATTTCGCTTTTGTATAAGGCTAGTAGTTTGACTGCTACACTAACATGACCCCTCCTGTCTTCCTATCTTTGTAGTTACCTATACAATCTAACCTAGAAGACAAGAAGGCAGACGTTCTTAGTTACAGCAATATGAATGAAACCATATTAAATCGTTATGTATGCAATGTAGTAGTTAACGTTAATGCCACCACAACCGGAATTTTTCTGTCAGTTTGTCTGCGGTGAATACAGCTATGGAACATAAATGGGCGGTACCGTCCGCAGCTTTTACGTCATTCAAGACAACTGCAACGGAAATGCAGCAGTCATGTGTGCACATTTTGATGGAGAATTGCTGGTAATATGTAACAATTGTCTTATTTCTTGAATAAAACTGAATCAAAAATCTCCAAATGAAAATTCTATGGTTGCCTCAGGAAAGCAGAAGTTAAGATTCAGCAGATGTTCATTTAATTTCTTGATCACGATTCTTCCGCACTCTATCAGCCAGTGTCGGAAAGAAGCTAGAATCCGTGAGTGCGGGTTCACTGTAAGAAATAATTCGCAAATTAAGGGAAAGATTGCTAT
This sequence comes from Clitarchus hookeri, assembly GCA_002778355.1. Classification (NCBI taxonomy): domain Eukaryota; kingdom Metazoa; phylum Arthropoda; class Insecta; order Phasmatodea; family Phasmatidae; genus Clitarchus; species Clitarchus hookeri. The sequence continues at coordinate 223,796 of NQII01002388.1, forward strand.
CGTTGAACCGACTCCTTAGTTGGGCGTTCTCGGTAACTCTTCACGTATAGCCAAGTGGCGTGATCCGTTGTAATGTGAACTACTTGTAAAGCGCCATCGTTGTCACGAGTTGTTCCATGTATTTGCAAGGCACATTTAATCGAAGGTATTATTTAAACATATTACTTATAATTTATTAATGTTACTAAAACAAGATTTTAATTAAAATTTTATTCATGTTTCATTGTTCACTAACATTCACTGAAAGCATGACGCATGCCCGTTATTTTACCGTATTGACGTTTAAAATGTACGTTTTACAAGTAGAGAAAGGGCCGTGTTAATCAAGATAGTGTGAGTTGCCGTCAATGAGCCATATCGAGTCGCCATAAATGGGCCACTTGCCCAACGAAGGAAACTCCGTGTGTTCACAGTTGCAACAATTATTAAGGGCTGGACACGAAGTAATTACGTACGGTAATTTTATGCTATAGTTAATGAAGCGTTGTTAGGCATATATTTACCAAAACCTCGAATATATTTTCTGTTGTATATGGCTACAGGGGTGAAATACGGTTGGTGGGAGAAGGATTATATGGGTCGCCCGTTAGCTGCAGCGTGGAATGGCGATATGAGCGTCAATTAGGCTACCAGAACATACAGTATTCCACGGCCAACATTGCAGAGGCATTTGGCTGGTAAGAATAGTTTTGCTGTAGAAGAGAAAAAATTATTGCCAGTACAGCTAATCTACCTGCGGAAGTAGTTTCAAATATGCTAAAACTAGAGGAATTCATGTTTGGCATAACACCTACAGATCTGTGTATATTGGTGTTTTTAAGAAACGGAATTGTGAGAAACGGAATTCCACATAGGCTTAACACAGAAAAAAATCGCAGCATTTTTAAAATGGGCTAGAGAAAACCGGTAACGAAAACCAGCTCGATGCAATGCGAGTGTTTAACGTTGATGAGACTGGTTTGTCTACAGGGCAAAGAAACTGAGGAAAGAGCTAGCTGGAAAAGCAGTAGGTTCCATAGCCAGTGAAGAAAGGGGATCCCCTACCACTGTAATTTGCTGCACAAGTGCTGCTGGCCAGTATGTCCCACCATTAACAATATACATTGATTGAGTGATTATAAAATCATGGGACAAACATTGAGGGATGGTAGAGCTCACTAAAACAAACAATTATTGTATAGGAATATATGGCCGGAAGTGACGCGTTGAGTCACAAACACAAAAATTACACATGAAATGCAACACATTGTTTATTTACAACGTCGCCACTAAATGCCTTTTTACAGCAATGTTTATAATAATTGCTCAAAACTGCTACCACCGACAGTAATGCAAGCTTGGTAGCATCGGTGGAGTGATTGGCGAACAGATTCAAATACGCCGGGTATTTCACGCACGCCACCATTGTCAGCCAATCACGCCATTTGTAGAGGTCGCCAACCATCCGTGACTGTTGGTGGATGCATTTCCAGCAACTGTTTTAACATTTTCTGTACGGAATCACTCGTTAAGTATGCTGCTAATTAACATTTTATGTTTCCGTTAATGTGTTATGTTTTTGTGTTTGTGCATCAACGCGTCACTTCCGCCCATATATTTCTATACAATAATTGTTTGTTTTAGTGAGCTCTACCACCCCTCAATGTTTGTCCCATGATTTTAGAATCACTCTGTTTAAGCGTTCCCGAACTGGTAACGGGCTGGAAGAAAGAGCTCCTCCAGAAATAATATTTGCGTACAACCCAGAAAGTGTCTACATAAACAAAGACATTTTTGTGATTTGGTTGCAACATTTCATCGATATTATCCACCACACAAAGGAAAGGAAGGTTTTGCTCCTTCTAGATGGCCATTGTACCTACACTAAAAACCTCCGTGCATTAGAGATTGCTCTGGAAAAGGGAATAATAATGCTGTCACTTCCAGGCCACACAACACACAGGCTACATTCCCTGGATGTGTCCTTTTTTAAGCCACTGAGTAGCTTTACATACATTAAATGGAAAAGTTTATTCATCAAAAGCGCAGTGAAGGCAAATCTGATATTTTCACTCAGTTTCATATAGCTTGATTATTTGGCAAAGCGTATGGGCAAGCTGAAACAGTAAAGACTGAAGTGAATGGGTTTGCAAAAACAGGAGTTTGGCTATTCAATAGCGACGTGTTTCAGGATTGTCATTTTGTAGCAGCAATGCAATTTCAAATACATGATATACCCGTTATAAAAAGCACCAGAAACAGTTGTATCAATCAGTGGGCACATTCATACCACTCTTGTCAAAAATGTTTCAGCTAAATAAGCTGTGCTTTCTTCCAGTACCGGTGATCAAGAATCACCTCCATTGCTTGAAACATTAGCATCACAAGTTCATGCTTCCTTGGGTGCAATCTCTCCGTTCCCAGAAAATAATTTTTCTGGACAGGGTTAGAATAAAAAGTCACAGAAAGCGATAATCATTACAAACAGTCCTTATAATCAGACACTGGAAGATACTGAAATCAAGAAAAAACATCCCCAAGAAAAAACCGACAACCAAGAAAAATCTTCTCCAAACTCCTTCTTCAGGGAAGTCAGCAAGAGCCAAACTCTCTTTTCCTTCAGGTATACCACCAAAGCCCCATTATAAGAAATAATCATGGTTTTGTGGCATCTGCTCCCATGGCATTAAGGAAGATATGATTCAGTGTTTATCGTGCAACGAGTGGGTGCATGATACGTGTGCTGGTGTTAGGAAGGGGGCCAAAGTATTCTTCTGTCAAAACTGTGACTAATTTGTAAAAGAATATCGCCTTGTCTATAGCCGTTTAAATTTGGATGCTAATTTAGCTGTACTGTGTTAAAAGTTCAATTTAGTATTTCAGTACTGTTTTGATGGTATTGGGTTTTCGTTTTTTGATATTACTTTCAATAAATTTCTTCGCTGTTTACAGTAGCTGCAGGACTATATATAGGTTTAATGCGCTAATGACGAAAATAATTATGTTTAATTTTCGAAACATTTGTTAGTGCATTTTCAAAACTATTTTAGAGGTAACAATGGCCTTGCGCGGGGTCAGGTCAACTAACAGAGGTCCCAGATGTGACTATGAATATTGACGGTAGAATACATTGACAGTTACTAACACGTGTATTGTGTTAAACAATTGTTATACAGCAGCTCATTCATGGCATCTGCCTGGACCAATGATGGAGACCGGTTTCCTTCATTGAGCCGTTCACACTTTTTTTTAGTTTTTTTAAATATTTCTTTGGATTTAAATCCTTTTGACTTGTCATTTTTATAAAGAGTGTATCAATAGGCAGTGTTCACATTTAGCTATAAAAACTGGAAAGTTTACTAAATTTAACGATGATATGAAATGTTTTGTTTAAGTGGCCCATCGATAGAAATACTATAGGAGTGTATACGTAGCGTAAGAACGCGCAAATGGTAAAGTTATTTCCCTTGCATTCTTGCTAGCGTTCCTAGTTTTGCTCAGGAAACAGTCAAATGCGTAGGAAACTCCCCCCAAAATTGTACAGCAGCGACGCTAAACAATCCACATTTGTAGCCAGTTGCGGTATTATTTCCATACAATACATGGGTTAAAAACTTCCAATTCAGTTTAGGAAGTTTACCAGACATTTTATTAAGAATGTGTATGCAGCAGGGCAAGTTCATTACAAGTTATGGTAAAATACATCCAAGGTCAACTTACAAGGTCACACACCTCCACCGTAGCCTGCCGAGATTTTAAAATTCTGCTGTGGAACTATTGCATTTTTGTTTTAGTTGTGATATACACAGTATGTTTAAAACTTATATGGCAGTTTTTTTAATCGTAATTAAAAGATAAATAAACAATTACTAAAAGGTAAAAGTAACCAGGGCCTTGGAAGTGCTCACTTTACAGTGAGCATCCTATAAGCCAACGTCACAACTTTCTGAAACTGACGCAGGTTTAGCAGTGGATGGAAGTTACTACGTGTAAAAACGGTGTTGTACTCTGCATTTTTCTTGCATTTGATGTGCTGTTCAGAGCACCCTGTGGCCTGTTGGCTACAGGTCTCGTTCCGCGTCATTGTACAGCGAGTCGCCGTACCAGGTTGTTTATACTGGTCCATGCAGCCGACAAGATGAGAAAATCGCTAAACACCGAACCCGAAGAAAAGTAATTTCCTGGATAGTCTCCGAGATTAATTTGGGTATGCATTCCTGATCGGCCATAATGCAGCTGGGCAAATAAGAAAAGGTGCAAGTGCAAAACTTAAGTCGCGGTAGACGTCACCCAGGATCAACTTACAATGTTGTACACTTCAGTCATCGCAAGCATTACTGCCACTTTGGCCAATAAATAACCTCATTTCCTCTAAAAACTAGAATTCAACGCGAACATTCTCCCCTCTTAAGCCTCTACTGCGAATTAATTAATTTCATTAGTTGCTATAGCGTACTGATTATTCCATAACTGTCGCTTTAACATGCGTAGTGAAATTTAAAGCACTGTAAAAAAATGCATAAAACGAGCTTAAAATCTGGAAAACGTAGATCATCACAGCCTGCCATATTTAATGGAAGCCCAATCATAAGAACAACTGGTCTGTCAGTAACGCACTTTCATGTTTACATATTTCCAAATTTAAATTTTAAGTCACTGTAATATAGTTTTCGACAAAACATTAAATTTGATTACATCTTTTGAAATTTAGTTGACTTAGATATTTGGTTAGGTCAACTAAACCTGCATTCAAAATATTATATATATATTTTTTTATTCTATGGAAGATATGATGTAGTATTTTAAGCTTAATAAATGACTACACACGTTAATAGAAGAGAAAATTGTAACTAAGTTTTGCTATAATAGATACTAACCCGTGTTTCTTGTAAGAAAGCATTGTTTTCAAGAGTCAAAAAAAGTATTGGTTAGTAAGTAAAAAAAGATTTTCCGATCTCTTTAGACAGATCAACAAACCGTGTGGAATATAAAATGAATAGGTGTGAACTGTGGCTTTAATAAAAGTAAACCAAATAAAATAAACCTAGTGATTACGTTTTTTTTTTACAATTATCCTCCAAACTACAACAATAGATATTGTGTCTGTTTTAAACAACCAACAATTTTAAGCAGATTAAAATGTATGAATACAACACGATTATAAAAAGTTTGATTTTGGAAGTCTGTGCAATGTGTTCTGTACTATTTCACTTTCTTGTCCACTATGGGCAAATTAACATCGCTTTTGAATTTAATAAACTTATTCGGCATTCGTTTATTTACATATCCTTTATCTTTGGACAAAAAAAGACAAATGTTTCATTCGTAATATAAATAAACGTATTGTGCAGACAATCAAAGTTACAAATCTTTAACTTGGACATTATTCATGCCAAAATCACAATAAAATAAGTACTTGCAGAATATGCATGAATAATGTCATCTGTGAATAGAAAATTGTTAGAAAATAAGAAGTATGGTTTCCTTTTGACCTAATAGTTATTTGTTGATAAAATTATCGCAATTGAAAATGAAAAATAATTATCACATTTTATTGTATTAGGTATCAGACTGTCTTGTTTTATGATAAAGTATTTCTAACAGCTACTAAAATATTGTAATTATTTTTTATTTAATTGCTTGTGATATAAGAGACAAAAGGATTAAATCTTGAATTCCCTGAAAAACTGTTAACTTATAGAATAGAGTTTGACGGTGGTTAATTTCAGAGACTTAGTTGACAATATATTACAGAAATAAATATCGATAGTCAGCTTTAAAAACTAAATTGGAATATTCTTAACAGTGCGTTTAATAAAATACCTAAAATGCAGCCAGTTCTGCCCATTTAACAAAACATACCCGTAATGTCAATTCAATAAAAAAAATTTAACAATTATTTTGGGATAAACCAATGCCAGGTAAACACCGACACACAAATGAGGCAACCAAACTCTCTCCTCCAAGAATAATATATTATATAAGCAAAAATTATTTCGTCGGATTAAAAAAAATGCAGGAACAAAACGGGAACTTTTGCCATTGCCACTTATCAGGGGAGAAAAATATGATGTCCGGTTTGGTATCCTGAAATACCTCGCGGAAACATTAATAAAATGTGTTTATATGTATATGAAGATGAAGAAGGCATATAGTTGAAGCGGAACCCACAACAACTGAAGAGTGGTATAATATTTTCTCTAGCTGGTTTTTCTGCAGTTATTTGTGATGCTAATACCGCAAGTAAAAATGTTTAGCATTCTAATTGGTCCGCTGGAATTGAATTGCAGTCCTCATAATATGTTGGTGATTTTTCCTTAAAGGTTGGCAGCCTGCCTTTAATTCCCCGCATACCTCTTTTCTTCTTTGAATTGCTACAAGATCTCAGAAGAGCACTTCGTACCTTCTCGTAGGACGTTATAACGTGCTGACAGCAAGCTGGATAAAGATGATGGGAAGCCATGCAACAAAATCTTTTATTGGATCAAGTCCTCTACAAACGTTTTCATTACTGAATCGCTTGCAACTGACCAGTTTATTTTCCTGGGGAGCCTGGATCAGAAAGTTTGTACCAATAAAATCTTTTCAGAGGGCAATTAATTTCCATCTTGGTAAAGTCTCGTCCATGCCAAACGGTCAAGTTATAGAAAATTCCATTACAAATTTTTAAAACAAGTTTTCATGCGTCCCTGAAATACCATAAGCAATTGTGTGATATTATGATTCAATAAATGCAAGTTAACATGCCACACTGTGACTGAAAAATAAAGACATTATATTTGTTATGTACGTTTTATAAAACCGTGATTTATGCAGCTTTCGTCCGACTCACGAGGTGATTACAACTGCTGCGGTGAACTATTGAATCACTACATTGCCGACATAGAACCTTCCAGGAAAACCTACATAGTTCCGACTTACGTGAAAAAAAGTTTTAGTTAACTGCGAAACCACATTATTAAGGGATGAAGAAAGAGTAATGCGCCCTTAAATATTAATAATTTTCTTAAAAAGTAACTATTTAGATTTTGATTTCAAGTAAACTTAAATGCGCCTGTGCATAACCTGTACTAAAATTATATCCTGAAATAAATACAAGAAGTTCATAACATAACTAATGAGGCTATTTACCTCTACATGAATGCAAATTATTTTTAATTAAGTGATTAGTGTTTATATGGTAGGCAGGCCTTGACGTCGTTGACAGCAATATCATTAGAGCACATTTGCAGCAATCGTGAAGCAATTACAAATACACATGTGCCTTACCCATGACTCTAACCTGGAAAACCTCGAACCATAAACTTTCATTCAAAAAATCAACTGCATTATCAAAGTCGGATTTAGAGCATCAACTTCGGATGAAATTAATCTAATGGTTTGAATGGTAATATTTTCTAACCTGAAATATTTACAGCACCATCATTTTGCAACATAAAACGTCTAAGTTTACAAGTGCTACCGTAGTGCTATTTTTATAAAGAATGTGGTGTAAATCAAGTTATTGGTACCTGAGATATAGCATAAAAACGTTATTTTCTCATTTAGTGCTTAGGCTATCTTACCAAATATTTTAAAAATAGGGCCCTGTTTACAATACTTCTAATAGATACTGTCAATATACAAATTTCGGTTGAATTTGGTTAAATTGTTTAGTAGACATATCACAAGCTTATCAATACACAAATATATGACCACCATTTTGAAAAGCAATATCTGGCCCACTTAAATAATGTATGTTTACGTGGCTTCTGTAGCACCACTTGTGTGAAATATTTGGTGGAAATTAGTTGAATTGTTCCGGGAACATGGCAAAATGTTTAACTTTCTCACCTGGCGTTATTTGGTAAAAATGGCATGCGAAAAAGTACCTTCATATGCATAATTTATGTTCCTAATGAATACTGTCAGTGTACAAAGCTCAGATGATTTTTTTTTATTTTTTAGTTGATGTAACGTATCTAACCTACATTATTTATATTATCACCATTTAAAAGGCTTTCTGTACCCTAAACATGTTATTTTACATACTCTACTGTAGCACTACTCAGTTTTAAAATTTTGTGGGAATCAGTTCATTGGTCCTCGAGATACGGCAAGAATCCTCCATTTTTTTACGTGACGATCTTCTAAATGGAGGACAATGTCTCAGGCAGCAAACACAGTTTATGATGAATATCCTGAAGAGCCAACCTGCTGCAAACGACTATGAGAAGGAATTTTATAAATTGGCACATATTGCGACGTTTGGGAAACTAATTAGGAAATAAACTAAAATTACGATGTGTAGCGAATAAGACTAAAAATCGTGTACTTGACTTCCTGGGTTGAACATTTGTGAACATATTTGTTTGACTTGCCCATTTAGGTGGGGTATTCATACTCAACCTACCAAAGACATCATGTACAATTACACTGTGATGTAATGTTGCCAATGTACTGTTTAGGGCTCGAATTAGCACACGTGCATACAGACAACTTTGTATAATTCTATAACGATTTGGCTAGAGATCCCGAATTTATAAGCGAATTTCACACGAGTTCCAACCTCATCACAGATCTATACTATCTGACGAAAAGCACTCACAAAAAAAGATAATTTCAGAAAGAAGGTGGTGTTCCCATCATTATAGAATTTGTGAAGTTTCGGGTAAAATTATGTACATATACGTAGTGAAGATTCACAAAAAGTGAAAAGTTATGCAAATATCCCTTGTCAAGAATAACATTTTTTTTTTTTCATTATTGTTTTGCACTAGTGGAGCAACACTACACAATGAGAGCAAATGTATCACAGAATAATATCGCATCTCGCATCATCACAACCTGCACAGCGATTGTATAGGATAATCGCGGTTTCTTCACACTTTTTAAATCAAACCTTTGAGAAATAATTCCATGTATTATGTGTTTGGTTGTTTCCTAGATATGTCATGTATTACAATCGTTTTATATTTGTGTTAACATCAAAGTACCATATTTTTATTTAAACTGAAATTTTACTTATTTTATAAATAACTTTATATTTTAATATTGCATTTATAATTAATATATATAAAACAGGGGGGAAATATATGCGTTGGAAACGCCTGAGAAGAAATAGTTAATATGCAAACTGATATTACATTGAGTGCGGACGAATCCGGTGCGATTTACCTTTGGTTTAATTTTCTATACTTGGTTAAGCTTTATTTGCACGAGGTGGAGGAATATCCTGAATGTATAGCTTTATCAGGGCTTCGGAGAAATGTAAATTAACCGTGAATGAACTTTTAAAAAGATTGCATTGACGTGAAAAAATTATAAAAGATTACGAGATGCGGATAGAGTTTGTACTTTATTATATAACACTAATAAATTACTGTAAATCATATTTATAAAATAAATAAGCAATTTTTCATCACCGCTGCAGCGTGCGAAACTATACATCAGCACTACGGTCTGCAAGAGTATGCATCTCTGCAATAGTTTGCAATACCACTCACTACGATTGCATCTCTACATCTCTGCTACATTCTGTAAGACCACATGTTACCACTGCAGTCTGCAAGAACATGCTTCGCTGCTGCTATCTCCGACGACATCCATCTCTTCTGTAATCTGCAGGATCTTCCTCCGCTGCAGCAATGGGCATCATCCTTCTCCACTGTAGTCTGAGAAAACGTGCATCACTACCACAGTCTTCGGGTCCATACATATCCCACAGATCCATGCACATTGACACTTCCCACCCAACCTCGGTGCTTTCCCGCCATTGTTGTATCCAGTTCTGTCTTCATTTTGCACCATACAGCACTTAAGAGGCACTATTTCCGCACTGTATTTGAACATGTATTTTCTTCTGCACTTTCTTTCCACGGCACTCATAAGGTAGTGCTTCAGCATGTCTTTTATTCTTTGAAATATGCACAGCATCATTGTGAGTGTTTACTGTTATGGCCAGGGCATATTATGGGTGTGCATTTGAGATCGTCTTTATCCAGCCTTCTTACATTTCGTGATTTTAAGCTTCTGTAGCTATGGCCAGAACATTTGATGGGTGCTATTCCGGCATTGTATTTTTTCCTGATATTTTATGCTGCTTTTTTAATTACGGCCAAAGCACGTGACGGATGCTATTTTGGCATTTTCTTCCATCTTCAATTTTTATACTCTACCACTTTATGCGCCAGCAATAAAGTTCAGAGATTATTGCGGATGTTTCGTTGACAATAGCAGTTTGATTTATAACAGTTTCATGTAAAGCAAACGTCTTCCAACATATTATATACCGTAAATCTATTTGGTTAATGTCACTTACAGCAACACCAGGATTATTATGCTTTACATGAAACTGTTACAAATCAAACTGCTATTGTTTCCGTAGCTCAAGCTCCTGTATTGATTCCACGTAAAAAGGTGAAGTTATGGGTGACGAGATTTGGATGTTTCGTAAATTAGTTGGTACTACTGGTGATATTCATGTATTAGGACATGTAAAATTTGTTTATAGTACTGAATTAACATTTTATAAAATTATTTTCTGTCATTATTATTTCCCCGCCAATGATCCCTTCACAATGTACGAAAACAGGCTTGACCTTGAACGTAGTTGCAAGACCTTATATATCCGACCGGAAGTCCTTATCAGTGGGGCCTTGGTGCGGCAAGCGCCTAGTGGTTCACATACAGTATGCGTCCTGCACGTTATTACAAGAGGAGATATTATTCAAGACCTGTTTCCCGGAATATTGGAGGTTTTCGTACTGACGTTACTGCAGGTGATAATGTGTTTGTGAAACAAGTTTCTCAAGCTCAAGAAAGTTATGAACTGATTTATTTTTTATATAGATTTTTCATGCAAGGTATGACAGCTAATTCTGGTAACGGACTCTTAGAGATGTGTTTTATCGGTTTTTATCGTCGTTCGCATAATAATCCTGGTGTTGCTGTAAGTGACATTAACCAAATTGATATACAGGATATAATATGTTGGAAGACGTTTGCTTTACATGAAACTGTTATAAATCAAATGGCTATTGTTAACGAAACATTCGCAATAAACTCTGGACTTTATTGCTGGCGCATAAATAAAATAAGTTATACGAATATCCTCTAATAACAGTTGTTATGGTTGGGGCAAATCATTAAAGCTCTTAAGTACTGCATACTTTTTTTTTTTAATTACGTATATATTCCTTCGGTATTAACTATATTTTACGCAGTTGTTTATCGTTTTTGTGTATTTTTCATTTCGTACAGTGCTCGCAGCTCTTTTCGATATGTTAATGACTAAGACTTATAATGCAATCATACATAATCTTATATATGTGTAGTGTTTTATGCATAAATATTCCTTCATGTTATGCACTGAATTTATTTCGAGTTCCTACGATGATCTGTTTTTCGGGAATTTTTTATCCTTTAGCTTCACGTTCACTATTTTATTAATATATATTGTGAGTGTTACGTTTGATGTTATGCATAATCTGCAAATTCTATTTCATTTCGGCTGCGGTATTTTATTACTATTTTATCCCTATTGTTTTTTGTTTCGTTTTCATGAACACTACTTAGTGTTCTTTTCAAGCATTTTATGTAATCGAGGCACATTTCTATATTACATTTTACATTCAATAATTCTTGGATCTTTTTGTGATACGCATTTTTTGACATTAAGAATTTAAAAATCATATGTTTTGCGAGTTATGCATTTGATTATGGTTTCATTCCTATTTATTTGCTTAAAATATATTACATACATTATGGTCTTTTGTCTTTTGATCATCATAGTTTTCGTTCACCAGTAGCAATTTTTTTTTCTAACATGTTACATGTTTGGTGTGAAAGGTAAAATTTTTTGCACTTCGGTACTTTTTGTGGTAGTATTTCTTATTGGTATCTATGTATTGGGTTATTTCAAATATGAACTTTTTTTGGAGGCCTAGAGAGGAGTGGAGCAACAGTGTTTTCTTCCAACAATGTTGGTTCATATTCAGGATTTACTATTTTGACCCATATGGGGAGAAGATATTCTTCTGTAATTTATGTCTTAAATATTTCTTCTATTTTTTTCTCTTATGTAGATTTATTAGAATTTATCGGATTTAAAACTATTGAGCAAAACACTGACTGGTTCAATCGAATTTTCCATATTATTTCTGCCCTTGCGGCTTGCATCGTTTTCACTATTAAGAAACCAAAAATTTGAAATATATACGAGGGGTACTAGCCTAACCACGAGATCAATATGAGACTGTTAAAATTATAAAATTACAGCACCTAGACGCGATGGCCCAAATGTAAGTTTATTTGACACGTATGAATACCATCGCTGGATGTGTAAATGATTACAATTGTAATGATCTCCGACATTTTTTTTAAAAGTTGCCAGAGTGCATCAGTGTTACCGCCACGACTAAAGTGAAACTGTTATAAAACGTGTGAGGCATCTGTCAGGACAGTGAGGGAAGGGCAGCGAACACGGAGATGCATCGCAGGCGTAATACACAGCATTACAAGAGTGTCACGCGGGTTGCATTTTTGGCTCCGTGAGGCTGGCTGGATATATCATGCGAAAAAATTCCATGCGAGCGACCCCCCCCCGCCCCCCACTCCCTTTAACACATTCAGATTGTAGTAGGCTGTGAGAGCGGTATGTCCCTTTTTGCCCGTTTTTATTTGTTTACACAAGTTGTTTTATAGTAATTATGTTGTTTGGTAAGTTTCATTATTTCGTTTTAAATCATAGCTTTTCGTCCCTGGTTTCGACTGCCATCTATCAGGCAAAGTTTGAATTCATCTAAATATATTTGGTCTCTCCAATATGACAGTCACTATTAAATAGATCAAATATGTCTAAATTAAAAATAAAATTAAAGGACAGAAAATTCTGTAAGTTGTAAAAAAAAATTACTATATTGTGAGTAATGTTGTAAACATAAAGAATGACTTTTCAGATGGCACTTTCTTTTGCACACATGTTTATAACTAATCATAAATTTTCAGTCCAGTTATTTCATCTACAGTGCATATTTTCCTAATTAACTAATAATATTCCTTATTAAATTATTTGTGATGTCTAATGTTCTTTACGCTGCACGACAATCGTCCTGTCGATCTCTGCAATGTTGTAAGTGGCAAGCACATACAAGGTTAACTTTGGAGTTTATGAATGTTTAGCTAAGACGATTTTTTGAATTTGATAATTACGTTTTTTTCGTCCTTCTGGGTTATTTTCTCAGCAATGTAACATCTCAAATTTCCCACTGTTTGGTATTTTCTGTTTTTCTACTATCTAATCGTTTGAAATTGGGAATCACCGCCTTCGGTGAGTATTACAAAGTATTGTAGAATTGTTTATGTTTCAATGTATAACATAATTCGCGTATTTTACATAATGTTTCTTTGAATCCTTAAAGTGTGGTGCACGACTTGAGGTGAATGCGGTTCTCGAGTTGATGGATGAAGGGTTGCTGGCACTGGAAATTCTGAAAATGTAATTTTGATCTGGTATAACCTCTTCACCTGAGGTAACATGCCCTGTTAACGAGTTTCACTCGATGTTTCTGCCAGTTTCTCCATTGGACCAGCGAATCCCAACAAACCGTTATAAATTTGATTTAAATTAATAACCGTTCATTTGAGGCTGCCTCGTTCGGACTTTTAATGGTAGTTTAAAATCTTAAAATAACATTAAAAAAATCTATGATCACGTAATGCAATATTATCAAAACAAATTCTATAAATCCTTAGGTCCCATTTAAATAACCCACTGATTATGAAAGTACTTTATAAAATTGTAATTATATAAAAAAAATTTATTTTCCAAAAACAAATTATAATAATTAAAGGTTATAATATTGGAGTATTTTTTCAAAGAAATTTGATTGTCTTCACATCACTATATTTCCCAAAAAATATTATATGTCTACTGAGCTGAGAATGTTACTTTTTTAAGGTAATGTGAAATAATTTTACTTCAACAGATACACTTCATAATTTTTTTTTATTATTATTTTGTCGTAATCATTTTGTGAGTTTCATACAAAGATATTGTGAAGAACCCAGGAATCATTCGACTTAAAATACGTTCCTTTATATTGCCTTTGCTTAAAATTTTCTTATTTAAAAACACATCTAGTTAACCATGGATTCACGCCTAGGGCCTCACCCTGCCGGTGGCGGTTGGGCTGTGGATGTGCCAGTCCTAAAAGAGAATTAATTTTCTTACTTGGGGTTGCTGTTCACGCCAGTTGCAACGATAAGGGGGATCATCTTGTCCCTTCCTACGGCCTAGGGTTTTGCGGGGTGATACTGGGGGTTGTGGTCAGATCCGAACTATTTATCAGGGAAGAAGATACTACGACAACTTATTTCTTGTGTCCATACACGCCCCCGCACGAAGGTTGTATATTGTGGCTGCAGCTTGGAGAGTAAGATGGTACGGTAACTCCTTGTTCTCTGCGTTAATCGAGGCTCTCGACTGGTAGATGGTATTGATAATTATCGAGAAGTGGAATGATTGGCTTCTCTTCTGAACACTTAGTATGTGCTGCGAAATGATTCGCATATTTTACGAGAAATCCTTCCTTCGTCCGACCAGATCGTTTGGCATCGCACGCACTTCCAGCAGGGAGCACCTCGAAATAAATTATCGCTGAAATTAACTGTAGGAAAGACAAAAACAGAGGAACGCAGTTTGCTATGGCAGATGCAGCTACAGTGAGGGCCACAAGTTGCCGTCTTTCTGCTGAAGACATTCTTTTTATATGCCTTAAGCCACTGCGGACACCAATCTATCTGGCTTCTTTTTATCATAAAAATAATTCTCTCTTCAATTTTCTGCATATCGCCAGGTTGAAAGCTGGCACAAGTAATGAATCTCAGTAGATTATTAGTTCGCTTAAAGTTTGAAGTGTTTTTGTGGCTTGTAACATCATATTTCCTTATTGATAACCTCGGATGACGCTTGAGAACGTCTGTGAATCACTGGCAAACATATAATCTGAGTTTCACATCAGGAGGGTGTCATATTTATACCAAGGGCTTGAGAAAACTGAAAAGAATATTTCCTTAGGAAAAAATCGAAATTAAATATGTTCTACTTTCATAAGGTACTCTTGATAACGGTTTCTTGGTTGTAAGTGAAACCCTGAACATAAGAAACCAAATAATAAATGCGCATTTTCGTTAAAACAAATACGCAAGTGATAAATTTTATAATCCAGAATAAGTTCAAATGGACATAGATATTTTGTATAGCCAACTTTAAATGAAAGTCTAGGCTTATCGGTTTTAGGGTTTTGCAAATCAATTAGCCTCACCTTTTTTCAGTATAGTGCCAAACTTAGAAACAAGTAACTAAAATATTTGACTGCATATCTACTTCAAAAGTCGTCAATCTTCTATCCAAACTGTAGCCTCAAGATGCAATCTTTGTATGGGAGCGTGTATTGACTCGAGAAAGACGTTGTCGCCGCATTTTCTTCTTCTCTGATAAATGGCCCGGTCCTGACCACAAACCCAGAAACCTCAAAAAAGCCCCTAAACTTTAGGAAGGGACCACGGATCTACTGATCACACAGCCTACTATAATTTTAATGTGTTAAAGGGAGGAGCCACTCGTATGATAAATTTTTTTGCATGATACGTTCAGCCAGCATTACGTAGAATCTGTTAGAAAACTATATTTTATTTATGTGAAAAAAAACATCATCGAAACCTAAACGTTCAAAAATGCGTCTGGGGTTGTTCGGAATAGTAAGTTAACCAGTCCCATGTGTTATGTGCCAACTTACTCCACCACATGTTACAGTAAACACACTGTCACTATAACTGGTGTGTATTCATTGTTTCTCGCTAAGGTGTAGGTTAAATATAAATGTGTTTGCTAACATTGCTTGGATATAAATATTTTTATCTACTGAAGTATATTTCAACTGCGGTGGGAAGTTTATTGCTATTATAAAAATCAAACCCTTGCGTATTATTGAAACACCAGCCGATTAATAATATCAAACTTATACGACAGCAACTCCGGCTCAAGATTCACTAGTGATACGTATACAATTGCGCTCTGTGGTTTGTGTAGCAAACTATCCGCAGCGGGCCAACATACCACTGCAGCCAACCAAACCTGGTCTTCACCAAAGAGTACCTAAGACAGTTAGTAGGGAGTCATTAACAGCATTCAGTAGCCAATCACAGAAAGCGCCACACCATTTTGTCTCTGTATACTTACCTATATGTATACTTTATGCGTTGATGAATATAGTTTATTTGAACTGACTGTTTAATAAATAACCGTCTTTTATTAGGCTAGGCCACATGTCACTAAATATTATGTGTTTTAAAGCTATCATACTGGCCACATTTTACAGTGTGTGACGATTAACTGCACAATTATCACATCAGCAATTCTAAATGTTGGTACGTCGTTCTCACTCACTCATTCTATAATCATTCGGTTGTATTTTATAGTAACGTGTTTCATAAATCGAATCTTTGGTATCTTGCTGATAGAAATAAAGAAGTAGAAGAAGTAGTTTTCATAAACCACTTTTCTTTTGACCTACGATCAGTACGAAAAACAGTTTTTGGTCAAAGTAGAAATTTCTAGAGAACAAATATTTCTTTTTTTTTTTCATTTCAAAATCGGTTCGTGGGACGATTAGTTTAAGGACATCCATCACGCACGCAAATCATGCGAATTGACACATATCGGAATTATATCTCAGTAACCCTCACTCTAACATTTTCAGTTACTCTGGCGATAAAACTTCCCGAAAGAGCGTTATTTTATGTATTGGTAGTTTCTAATCAATGAATGATGGCAATGGTGGTGATCTGGTAGAAAGGGGGCAATGGAAGAGGGCACTTTCCTTACCCCCCCCCCTCCNTTCAAAAACTAAGCCATTTTTTTAAATTATCATGTAAACTTTTCATACTCATATGCAGTTAAAGATCAAGTAAGTAGATGCGAAACTCTCGTGCAACGTGCCGAGGCGTTATTTGAAGCCATAAAATAAAACACCTGTAAATACACTGCCATTCTCAGAAAGTAAAAAAAATATCAGTAGAAACTAGAAATTTTACAGACAACATATATTCTGCAATTTAAACTTGTCTAGCGCACATTATTTTATATTAACACTATAAGTATAAGAGGATCTTATTTCATTGTAACGTGGCATTTTCCAGTAATTTGACTATTTTACGGTAATTTCGCGCACTGATTTCCTTCCTAGTTGTTGGAGTCTGTGCAGTCGTAAATGTGATTGTGTTTCCGACATCTCGTTCAACTGTCAGCGTCGTGAGCGAAAAAAAATAAATAAAGGCTATTCAAAGTAACTATAATTACAAGTTTGTTAGAATGAGTGCCTTAAAGTGTTGATGTGTGATTTCGCCCGCTTATCTGATCGACAGCTTCCATAACACAATAGTTATTCTTAATAAGCCTGCAATTTTACTACAGTTTCGCGCTTCCAGATGCAGACCCAAATATAGAATATGTAATGTTTCTAGGAAAGTAAATTTTTCCTTCAAGCTTAATACACCATGTAGTTTTTTTATTTGATTTCTATTTATCATTTATTTATTTGCACACGGAATTTCACAAACTCTGCAGCGTACGCGAAGATTATCTGAATAAAATAAGTAGTATTTCAAAAACCCTCAAAAATTACTAATTCCATGTGATTTAATTTAGCGGTTGTACAGCAATTAGATCGACACCAAGACAATTTGAGGATCTGCATGGAATGCAATGACTTTTTATGTTGAACCCAGTCGGTAGTACAGTAATTTCTTCTCCAAGTTAGCAGGAGACGAACCAGAAACAGCGAATCAAGTTTTCAGGGGACTATGAAATATGGCCTACTTGTTCATTTCACTAGCTATTTCATATTATTCCGATGGGTTATAAAGAAAACTACAGTGTAATTTCACCTTTTACTGGAATTCGCATTATCAATTCACGGTATTACAGATACCCAACATATAAATTAATGACTTTTATTCATTTCTGTAGGCGAATACTGTTTTTTTTTCTTCGTCATATTACGATGTAAATATCAAAATTACTCAGAAAGGAACCCAAGATCTATTTCTGTGAAAGTATTAAGAGAAGTTTCTGTCAAACTTGAAAATAATAATAATAGTTTATCAATGGCTTTGACCTTTTTTCTCTCATTGTTCACTATGACCGGTATATCATACGTAACCCAGATATATGAGCAGAACTGTACCCAAAAAATGACAAAAAATCCCACCTCCCCCCCCCCGCCAGCAAGAGGAATTTTGTCATGTGGGTGAAACTATTTACAAATTACATACCACATACGCTTATAAACAACCGCGTTATCAAATGCTCAAGTGATGAAATCTAGATTTTCACTTATTTTCAAAGACGTTCAAACAAAAATATATGTTTTTTGGGCATTTAATGCATATTTTGACTTCCATATTTAATGTGCCCATATGCACAAAAATATAATTAATAACAAAATAATGTTTAAAATATTTTTCCCTAGATTTGTAAGCATGGCAAAAGAGAGAATTTTCAATCTTACAGCATGTTGTTACACAGCTGAGAATAATAAATGTTCATCAAGTTTATTCCATATTGACTTTCGCGTGGTTCAGCTCAAGCTTGAATCTTCAACTTCGTTGTAGCTACTGCGGCCCTGACACCTGAAAAACACTTTCAAACTTTTGCTGCCCTTTTCAATTTTGATTGCTTGATTTGTTTGTTCGACAGCTCGAAATCGTGGTTTCGCATCACTACACTTCATCTTGCATACGCTTTGATTTGTCTACTGACCGCGGTACGAATATACTTGCGAGATCGCTTTCTATCATGTGTGCGTGGGCGCGTGTTTGCGTGAGCGCATTCAAAATATTGGATTTTCGCCCAAACGATATTGAAATTTTTAACAATGTGTGGAATAATAAGTAAAATTATACCGCAGACATGACATGGCTACATGCATACCTGAGGAATAAATCGTTTGTCAATTTTTATTTCTTGATTTTTACGCAACCGCGAAGTCTTAACCAACTGGGATATTTAGATTATGCCAAATTTCTCTGCACAGCTGTAGCAGTCGTGGTAATTATGAACACGGTTCTGGAGTTTGTGCTTTATGGTCAATAAGTTAATAGCAGTATCGTTGTTTTCACCGCAGGCGATTTCTGAAGGACAGGTAGTGTTATATTATGTTGGAAAGAGTTTAGATGAAGAGATGCTTAAAGAAGGTTACCAAATTATTAAAAATTAACAAAGTACGTTACGTTTACGATGTTTTGGCAACATTTCTGAAGCGCTGATATTTTACTTATATATTTAGCGGAAATTTGCAAATATGTCTGATTTTGGGGCTTCATTTTGCTATAAAATGAATGAAATAAATAACGTTTGATTCTATATTGTAGACAAGTTCTTAAAATATTTAAGTTATCCCGAAAAATTTTATTATTTTAATAGTTTACTTATATTATCATTTTTGCAAAAAAAACATGTTATCTTTGTAGACTAGATATTTCGATCCATTACTGTCATTTTCTCACATCTTGCGCATACGTGTACCAGCATATTTGCTATAAACAAATAAACTATTTTTTAAATGTAAAAAAAATCTTACAGATAAACGGGCTGTGTTTCTACAGATGCTCTTTATTTCGCAGAACGTGTTGTTTCATACCTGTGACGTGTTAGTCACATAACATTTGAAAATTCGTGAATTCATTCGGCGAAAGGTTTGATTTTGGAAAGCAGTTTATTACCCACTCCATGAGTACTCAGAGCCAATAAGAAAATAGTACGAAGGAAAAGAACAAAACACACATCGCACATTTTAATATATCTTCACTTACCACTTACTGCTATGGCAGCAACCATTAAAAAAAAACACAGCTAGTATAATAATACATATGAGTCATTTCAGTTGCAAAATATTATAGTATGTAGTTATAATTCACCAATATAAAAGCCATGTTTAATTGTAGTGCAAAATTAAAATATACTTTTATTATAAATTTATAAATATCTGCAAGAACTACACTGTATGGGGTTAGTTATTTATTCTTAAGCGACAAATAATCGCGTCTGTCTTTTGGCTGAGAGAGATGAACACAACATTCTGAGACTGTACACATCTTGAGGCTGGTCGTTCTCAGGCGATAGGCAGCAGTTAATTGCGCATTAATTTTTCCTCTTCGTGTATGCATAAGCTCTCGCCAATGCCATCAATTTAATCGCAGTCATTTCCGTATTATATCCACGCCCTCTTTTCCTCGAGTACTGCAATATACGAGACCAATCACAGCGACTCGTGCGTTTTCATAAGTAGGTGGTCGCACTTTCATGCAAGCTGCTATTTACGATGGCAACATGCATGAGGTTGCTACGGAAAAATAACTCGTACAGTGTAACCGCGAATGTTAATCTGAAGGTTGCCATATTTGTCTCGTGCCGTAGCGAGTGGTTTATTTCCTTTTATTACGAAACCAGACAGTCTGTCATAAAACTTACCTTTATTACAAAATTCTCTCTCTCTCTGTGTGTGTGTGTGTGTGTATGTGAATGTGTGTGTGTGTGCTATTCATGTTGTTAGCCTTTCAGTTTTCCGCCTTTTTGGAAATCGTAACTGTAAAATAGTCACTACTAGAGGATGGAAAAATTCGTATGTGTAATGGTGTGTAAACTATATCTAGCAGTTACCTGCATTCTTTTCGCGAATTCATAATTAAAAAATTATATTTACATACACTTGGACATCGCTGTATTATCCATACGCTTAAAAAATAAGACGAATCGTAATCAACCTTGTTAGCGGCCCTGCGTGACGGCAGCAAATTATTCTTACTTTGAGGCACGATGATGCAGAAAACTGTGTATTCCTCCTTACATATTTTTTGTACTGGTACACTTTTAGCCTACTTTCCGAAGGAAAGAAAGGCTCATGAGATCACTTTTTTTGTCTGTGTGCGTCTGTGCGTATGTGTGAGTATCCCTTTTTCTATTTTTGAACGCGAGGACAGAATTTCACCTTACTTTATGCACATATAGAACTAAGTAAGGACACGACACTTTTACTGTTTTGTACCACTCTGGGAACTTATTTCCAAAATGGCGGCCATTTTAAAATTTTGGGTGATATGTCATATCTTGGAAACCATTCAACCGATATAAACACAATTTTGCTGGCGGCGTAAGTTGTAAGCATTGAATCCAGAGGTTTGTATTGTTTTTGTCGGTCATTTTGTAAGACAGCGCTAAATGAAAAATATAGCTTTTATGTTATATCTCGAAAACTACAAACCCAATTTTCGCCAAACTTTACACTATGTAAAACTTCGATAGGCTAGGTAAATGTACGTAATTAAAGCTAATTAGGCATAGGTTTTTAAAATAGTGGCCACACAAAGATTTTAGGTTTATTTTTTATAACTACAATACCGTTTGACCAATTTCAACCAAATTTTATACGCTGAAAGTATCTATTACTAGTAGCCAAAAAAACAACCACTTTTGTCCGCGATTTTGTAAGATAGTACCGCACAAATAACTAAATTTGTATGTCATACCTCGGGAATCAATTTACCGATTCCTACTAAATATGGCCAACAGGTAGTACCGTGGTAGGTTATGTTAACTGATACATTTTGGTTATGTCACACAGTTATTTTTAAATTGGCGGCGATATACTGGTTGTTATTTTAGTTTTGTATGTTATATCGTCGAAACCATGTTATTAATACCAATGAAACTTTGTATACTAGCTGTATATATTACAACCATCAAATTTTTCCACACAATATATATTTTTTACATCATTTAGTAAAATAATATCACAAGGCATATTAAAATTACGCTATATCTCGGTAAAAAAACGATTTATGCTAAATTTGTTAAACATGTAGCACTTAGCTCATGTAAACTGGTAAACTTTGAGAGTGTTAACCCATATATTCTCAAAATGGCAGCTATATAAAAATTTTAGCTCAGATTTTTAAATCTACTTAACTACAAAACATATTTAAAATTTACTTTGCATGCTGACAGTACCAATTATATTCATTAAAATTGTCTACGCAAAGCCTTATTTCTTCGCCATTTTGTAAGTTAGCCGCACATTAAATAATACTAATTTTATGTTGTTGCTCGCAAAAATTTCTACCGATTTCTTTCCATATTAATTTTTAAGTTCTAATTGTGTGTCTTTTTTTCTGAATGGCACCTATACAAACGTTTTAGCTTAGTTTTCTATATTTACGAAACTATGTAACAAATTTAAATTTAACTTTTTAAATTGTACCTATGACAATAATTAAGTTTATTATAATTAGATTCTTTTTACTTTTGAACTTAGGGAAAGTTTACATATTTACTCAAAGCAGTGTCGACTGTCACTGATGACGTTGGTGTGCAAAGAAAGAAAATGTTTTATTGTATTCAATTTACGGTTTCATCACTCTTTTTGAAACAAACATTTGAAAAATCACTCCAAGGGGAACATGTTCATCTGTTTTCTAATAACTCACTTACCCAAATACTTAAGACGGTAATTATTTTCATAGTATTATATTACCTATTAAATTAAACTTTAATTTATATAATTTAAAAAAATTATAATATTTATTTCGAATTCAATATGAATTAAAAACCGCGAGAGCAGAGATGCGTTGACAACGGCTAGTAAGAAAGAGTTCACAATCAAAATGTTGTTAAAAACTTAGTTTTCGGTACGCTATTTGTAAATTAAACGTTTCCTACTGAAATATATTCATTTTCAGTTAGCACTGATGTAAACACATTTCATTGGTACCTTAAAAAATATCAGTGTGTAAATACTGTCCGTAGGCCCCGGTAGATCCAAGGAGGAAACCTTCATAGGCAGTGCGGAACCTGTCACTTTCCTTACATGTGTCTCAGCGCAAGTAGCTGGAAAACTAGACGTGTTTTCAATTTTAGCATATTTTATACTTAATACAAGAAACATTATATTGTATGAATGTGGGATTTATAAGTGAAATGAGGATTTTTATAATTGTAAACCCACTTTATTACTTAGACGTTTACGCGGAACGGTTAAAAAATTCGTAATTGGAGGAAGTGGCGACATGACACAGCGTGTTACTTTGTTTCTGAACCAAGTGTTAAATTTTCTTCGGCGAGAAACACTTAAAATCTCCAAGTGAATTTTGTACAACGTACCTACGCAAGCTACGAGGTTACGATGAATCTGTGTTCCCGCGGCAGGAATACATAAACCGTAACGTGCGTAGTGTCGGTTGCGTGTAGTAATGGCTATTGTTACGTCTACCTCTGTCTTGGCCGTTACGCAGAGGCACTGTGTGTGCGATAGCAAATATAGGAGGTGCGATATTTATAAGTTTTAACAGTAAACTATTTTAATTATTTAATAAATTATTTTTAAGTCACTTCTATTTAACTTTAACGTGCTTACGTTTACGTGAATTGAATGTTTGCTGCGATCCTAACAAATTACAGAAGCCCACGCAGAAAATTATAAATGGATATTTAAATAAACCTAGTAAAAAAACCTAATTATGCAATTAAATTTACAGAAGGCCTAATTGCGTGCATGTTCGCCACTATCTAACAATAAGCGACGCGAGTCGCATGCTTGGGTTTACTGTCTTTCCGATGGACTGGATCCTACTACGTTTTAATATTTGTTCCAATTGAGACCGTCCTTTTAACGAAATAACCCAGCTCATATCAGTGTCAAGAGGCTAAATAATATAGTTTTTTCCCCCACAGCTGCGACCGCAGAAAAATATTAACGTATGTTATATGTAATATGCGATATTGTGAATAACACAAATATGTTAACCATAATTCACAGACCTCCCAATATGTCAAAAAATAACCATAACAACTATCATCTATACAGATATTGTTAGAAAGTCGTAAAGCTTACCCAAGTACGGTTATAGGCCTAAATGGTAAACATTTATTCGTAATACTTTTTGGAATACATAGCATTATTTGAACAGCTGAAATAAGTAAACAAAGTATTTGACATTTTAAACATAAGAAGCCCCATGGCAGTTTTTTTTCACGTAGAGGAAGGATACGTAATCGTTACGCATAAGTATAACTTAAGTAGGGCTTCACAAAAGTGTGATGTAACTGTGAATTGCCTATAGTAAAACAAATGTGGTTACTGAAATATAAGCTGCATATACAGAGGTCAAGCGACCGCTTATACAGCGAAATCCAGCCACACATGCCAGCAAAATGGCGTCACCGGTACAGGGCTTCGCGCCACCAATAAACGAATGGGTACGTCCACATTATGTTAACCACCACTCCTTTTCGCATTTATGTTTCACCTATTCTGTTACCATGCTATCTCGCATTGTTGGTCGTTCGACACAGATGTAGAGCGCTTGGTACTTGGGGATGGACATAATCCTTATGAATGACGTATGAGCTCTATTCACGGTTCCATTACACTTTTTGAATCCAACCTTTTTAAATGCATACAATGTATGACGTTTTTGGTTATTTTCGAAATATGACATTTATCAAACGCGGTTTATACTTCTGTTAGCGTAAAGGTAGCATACCGCATTTTTGGTTTAATTTAACTTTTACTTATATTTTATAAATAAAATATAACATTTTAGTTATGATTAATATGAATTAAATACAGTGAGAAAATAGGTGTGTTGGTAATGCCTAGTAAAATAAATAGTTCTTATGAAAAATATTATTACACTGAGTGCGCAAGAACGTGGTGCCTTGTCCGTTTCACGAAATTTTGTAGACTCGGTTAAGCTTTGTTTGCATAAGAAGGAGTAATATCCTGGAAGTAGAACTTGAGCAGGACTTCAGGAAAATCTGAAGTAATCGTGAATGAACCATACATTAAAAACGTCGACGAGCGGTGGGAATCAAGCATTACATATGGCAACTTACTAAGCAAAATATAGCTACTATATACAATAAAATTTTCTATGGATAACTGTGACTCTTTATGTATATATATATATATATATATATATATATATATATATATATATTCATTAATAACAAAATTATTGTATAATAGTGTAATGTATTTTGTTTCACGTACACTTAAATATATGATACTTTACACAGATTTATATGAATATACAAGATATATTTGTGAAAGCAGACCCCAAATCTTAGACATCGTGGTATAATTACATTGATGGTACATTGTACACTAGAGTTTATCTTATTTGATAATCGTATTTTAGATTCGATAAAAGAATTTTTTTTCCCCACTGGGTTGAAATTGATTCGGTAATTATTTTCTACAATCATGCTATCAGATTACAATTCTTCTGCTTGCGTGGCTAAGGGTAAATAAAAAAATTGTATACTAGTGCGAACTTGCGAACTTTATGCTTTGCCAAAATCCATTCTCATGGGAAAATTTTCCGGTCACTAGTGATTGGACGTATGTCGTCTACATGAATCAAATCACAAATATAACTTCCCCGTGTGTGAAGGCAACACGCAGGCAGATGTGCGATGCGGCATGCATTTCTTACCCATAATTGTCGCTGTTGCTGTTGGCTGGGCAGTAGTAATTGGTTAGTTCTATTTTTCCAGCATTTATTTTCACTTGGATGATTATAGAAATGATGACTTCCAAAATGGAAGATGTAGTTTTAAAACTGCAAGCTTAATATATGTGTGTATTAATACCAAATAAATAATGATTTACCGTAAATATATTACTACATTACGCGTGAGAATAACTTTCCTTTTCGTGTTTTTCTTGATGCGGAATCAATAGAAAGTAAATAATCCATTGTACAATTGGAAGTATGTTTCTCTAATAACCGCTACTTTTATAAAGGTATCTACGAACTACTTCACATATGGGTGTGCATATATGTTCATATATTTTTTATTAATATAAACACCTTAGTATACGACTTAATTTTGGGCATTTCGGTTAGGTATTCAACTATAATTTGGTGGCATCTGCTACTCGTGTTGTGATATTATGCTTAATATTAAACTGCGGAGACTTTATGGCAGCAGCATAGCAATTAGTTGCATGATTTTTAACGTCGTAGAATTTGACATTCAATATTGTTAACAAAAAGGTTACTGATATAAATAATGGTCTTCTTTCCTCTGCATGGGTGCAAATAATTGTCAATCAAGTTCTTAAAAGCCTAAATGGAAGGTAGGCCTTCGCGTATATTTAACAGCGATTTCGTTAGAAATTAAACCAGTAAAATATGCAAAAATAGCGTTACTATTACGAATACACGCGTATCTTACCCAGAAAGCCTCGTACCGTAAGTTAGCATGTAGTTAACTAGATTATGGAAGTAGGATTTTGAATATAAAATTAGGATGTAATGAGTCTAATGTTTTAAAAAATACGGTACACATAAGTGAAATATAACGTAATTTTTAAAATAAGTGTTTGAGCCACTTAAAACAATTACGTTTATATGGCCTAGCATAGTGCTACTTGTGTGAAGAATTTGGTTGAAATCGGTTGATTTGTGCCAGAGTTAAGGCATAAAAACTTAATTTTCTTATCTGATGCTACCAAAAAATTGCTTAAAAAAGGGTATGTATACAATACTTAGAAAAAATACTATCTACGTTCAAATATTGATTTAATTTGGTTAATTTGTTTAATATATATGGGGAAATTATTAAAATATTCACCTAGCAGCCGTTTCAAAAATCAATGTCTTACCCCACTTAAAGTAATGTAAGTTTAGATGGCACTATTTTGCAAAAAAAACAACCTGCAAAATATTATTTTTGTATGCATAATTGGTACTTCGAATGAAAACTGTCAGTTTACAAAATTTGGTTATTTTCAATTAATTTTTTAATATACTTAACACATTAACAAAAGTTATTTATATTTACGCCACTAAAAAAGGGCCTGCTGTACCTAAAACCCGTTAGTTTACATACACTTCTGCAGCACTACTTGCGTGTAAAATTTCGTGGAATCAAGGATTGATCTACGAAACATGGCATAAAACCTCAATTTTTTTAATGTGACGATCTTCATAAATGGAGGACATAAAGGTTTTGCATTAACACATTCGAAGATTGCCATAGATACTTTCAGTACAGAATTTTTTAGTTAAAATATGTTACACAGTCTCGTAGATATAGCACACGAAGCCCTTTTTTATAGCCGACATTCTCAAAATATGTCTCTGGCAAACTTAAAATATATACATTCATATTGCTTAACACAAGAAATCTTCTTCGCAAAATTTGGTGGTAATCTGTTGATTGTACCCTGAGATATGACATAAACATTATATATTTCCATCTGGGGTTATCTAACACAATTGCGAAGATCTGGAACACTTTATTCATATACTTCGTTGTTATAATATATATTTTCAGCATACAAAGTTAGGGCCATTTTTAAATTTGTTTCGTACTTTTGTTAACATAAAAAACAAAGCTAAAATATCTATATGGCCGCCTATTTGAAAATATGTTCCTGACCTACTCAACACATATTCATTTACATGACATGCTATAGTGCTAATTGTTTCACAAATGTGGTGGGAATCTGTTGGTTTTTTCCCGGAGATATCATATAAATATTTAATAATTTATGTTATGATATCTTGCAAGATGGCAGACAAAATAGACTTTGTACGTACATATTTGATAGTTGTATATTACCAGAATGCAACGATTCGGCGCATGTCACCACGCAATATGCAAGACTTCAGATTTTTTTTATAGAGTCCTTGAAGTGTGTACTTGCAGTAAATTCATTCAGTTTACGTAACGCAAATTATGACATTCTTGGCCACGAAACTCAAACTTTCGTTTATTTTTCGCTTCCAAATTTCATAACAATTAATCGCTATTAACGATTATTGTGTAGTAGTCTCTACAGTTACTTCATAAAACTATATAATTTAAAAATATTCATCCAAATAAAGGTACATTTTTTTTAGTATCCGTTTAAAATGTTAAAAACACAAAAACTTTTGTCATGAGCTTGGTGTGTGTAATTATGGAGAAAAAGTTATTAATTCAACTAACATAAAACGAGTGAGTGAGTGGAAAGATTTGGGAGGCTCTTAACATCTAGGTTGAGAGCCGATGAGAGTGAAGCGAAGTGAGTAAGGAGCCGCGCCGGAATGAAGGGGCGGGGGAAACGGGAGATCCCCTAGAAAACCCGCCGATCAGCGGCATCGCCCGGTACGATTCCCACATGCAAAAATCCGGGAGTGGTCCCGCCGGGAAACGAGCCCAGTACTCCTAGGTGGGAGGCGAGTAGTCTTACCACTACACCACCGCGGCCCCACCATAAAACTAAATTTTATTTGTTACCAACTTATGAACACACTTTTTTTTTAGTAAATTCAATTAAATTACAATTGTATAAATATTTCAGTATAATAAACTTTTAAGAACGTTTATTGTTAAACAGCTGCTCAGACTCAAGGTCGTAAACATACTTTATTATGTCTGGCGATTAATTTTTAAAATACGACGACCCAGCTCAGCCTTAAACATTACGTGCGACATGAAAGCACCAAATCGTGGCAACTAACAAGCATGGCACTGAATATGAGGTGTCACTTCTGTCCACCCATTTCTCAGCTTATTTCTCGGTTGATTTACGACAACTATATTTATGTGACTACAGTAATAAGTCCGAGACGATAAGCAGCTGCGTTTTATGGATCATTTAAAACTAGATAATAAAATTGCGGGGGTAAACAAGTGTCATAAATATTGTTATCTAGTTCATGGCCAGCTGCATGTTACCCGAAGGTTGTACTGCTTGTTTGCTGTGTGGAGACCCAATCCACCATTTGTGTGTTACGAAAGTATACAGCGGGATGACGAATTCTGGGCAAAAGAAACGTTAAAAAAGTTAACTTAATTCTACATGGAATGTCTGCTGACAGAACTCGTGGACCCTCGACACACACGTTCGATGCCATTACGTAAACCGGAACGTATTTTGAACGAAAAAAGA
Organism: Clitarchus hookeri; assembly: GCA_002778355.1. Classification (NCBI taxonomy): domain Eukaryota; kingdom Metazoa; phylum Arthropoda; class Insecta; order Phasmatodea; family Phasmatidae; genus Clitarchus; species Clitarchus hookeri. The sequence continues at coordinate 252,760 of NQII01002388.1, forward strand.
AAAATAATAAAAGATCAGCCGAAATATGCTAAAAGAATTCGTCAAAATTTATAACTAGGTTTTATAATACAAAAACAAAGTGTAACACAGTTTTTCAAGGGACCATCACATCTAAGGAAGGATAACATTTCATAATTCAAAATTTCTTGAAGACGTTTAGAGCAGTTACAGCTTGTATTAAATGCTTGTCACTGTATGTATATTTATATCATTTTAAAACAAGAATACAATCAAATATTTAATAAGATTTAATGACAAAGTGTCGATCTTTAAAAAATTACTGCCCGTAACAGCAAACATTTTGAATTACAGTAAGCACCGACGCAAAACTCACGGTAAAATTGGCAGTGACATAGGGAAAGTAGTTCCAATTAGGAAATATAGTTCGCCTTACTTCTGGTACAGTAAAATTTTCCGTCCCTTCTGTTGAACCATATTTCCTCAGTCGTACTGTCACGGCAGCGCAGCTATTCGCTTATACCTAGCATTGATGTTACTGTATTCATTTTCAAGGCATTTGTTAAATACGTAAATTCCCATTTCCGTGGGAATTTTGATACGTCCACAAATATTACTATGAATATCACCAGGAGATAGAATTTTGTAACTTTCTATAGGAATAAAATGGCACACGTCACTTGAAAGCACTCATTGTTCTTCTTATTACAATTTGGTAGTTGGTATGTTTTGTAGTTTGTTATTACATGTTTCTTTTTATGTACTGAGTAAATAAAGTGGACTTGTGATCATCTGATCTAAACATATCATATGATGATATTTATGTTGATGAGACATAAGGATACACTGAGATGATAGTATAAACTATGCGGGGCTTTCAAAAGCCCCGACTTTACCATAACAGTCTATAACAGTAAATAACACATCGTGGAACAACACAACGCAAATAATCACTTAAGAGCAAACCATTTCTTTTTTTACAACTATTCAAAATTTTTAATGCTCACCTTGGAACAAACACAGTCAGTTTTCAATCAAACTAAGCCGATAGAAAAAATAGGCCTACGTTATTGTTATAACTACCACTAGTAAGCGATATGAAATTGTAGTTTTAAAAATGTGGTATACCGTTTCCTATTTTATATGGCCCATGTGTATAACTGAAAATTTTATATATTGATAGTTTGGTGACTTGTAATTTTTAAATACTGCTGAAATTACCTAAGTTTAATTGTACAGTAGACGCACAAAAATTATATTTATTTTGTTTTGAAAAAAAATTTTTAGTGCATGTGCACATAATTTGGTATATAAATAGTCACATCTTTAAAAAAATTAAATCTTTTAACAAAAATTTGCCAGATGAATGCACGTATCGTAATTTAAGTACTATAATGTGTAATATGTAATTATGCAGGCCCATTGCATTTTGCAATAAAGCCTCTTTAAAAAACGACAATATTCATTCCATAAACCTAAAAAAATAAAGACAAAAGCCATTTCTCATAAGACTATAATTTTATTTTTCAAGCACATATTTTACAACGTAAATTTGCAATGTTCTTGTATTTTGAAGGAGTATTCGAAAACTGTGAATGAAAAGAACAGAATTGGTTCTCTACTGTCAATGAAATCAAATGTTTGAAGTCACAAGTTTGTTGGGAACTGTTTCAGTTCATAAATATTCGAAAATGTTAACCATACTTTGCAATTTTATTGCATAATCATTCTTAATTTTAAATTACGCTTAATGTTTTACCTTCAGTTTTTTTATCAATGACTGCTGCCTGCAAAGAAAACTTCAGGGTTAATTGCTGATATACGACAGGCTTAATTTAGTAATTATTACTTAATTGTATGAGGCATGACCTGTGATTTTACATAGGCGTTCATTCTAGCGATGTGTCGAAAGTGAACTGTTGGAAAGAGAAGAATCGTATGAAGCCCAAGAACCCAGTTCGTGGTTGGATGTCATGATCTGTCAATCCTCCTCAAATTGTCACTGATGCATGCGGTCGCAGGATGGCCCCGAGACCAAACGCACTTAGTGCTATAACAGCACAAGGGAGTCCACCTTCATAACTAGCCAATGATTAAACGCGCTAGCTCACAAGTCGTGTTTCGTGAAAACGCTGATTTTAAAGATAATATTTTTCTAGGGAGGGCCCTTTATCCTTTCGTTCCCACACTAATTTATATTTTCTAATGCTGCAAATTAGAAAATTTTAACTTGTTCCGTTGTCGCAGCCAATAAGCTGTAGTCTTTCTGTTCGGTAATCAGTTATATGAACCAGTCATAACGCAGTGCAGTAGCACTGTTCAGGAAAGATTACCCACATAGAACATCATTGGACACTGAGCCTCGCAAAGTACAGTGCCGGTCAAATATCACCCTCCTATGTAACATGTAGACGATTGTCTACAGTGGACATGAGGGGGTTAATACTTTACTCTAGAAGACATTTTTCTCGTTTCGTAATCACACCAGACAACATACTTTGCAGCACCGGCCCAGAACTGTTATAGTTTCTATTCTGTCACACGAGAAGTTGAACCATACCGGCAGAAGAGGCCCCGATAACGTTGCGAGCAGCCAGAAGGATAAATCTCACGACTTGATTGCTGCTGTGTGAGAACTGTGCGTCGCAGTTCAAAGCTATAGTTTTTATGAATCTCCCCATCCAGAAACACTTAAAATCTTATAGCACACGTGTTGTGGTGTAGTTAATGACAATGAATTCAAACTTTAAACTGTTTCATTTTCTTGTGTTATTCAGGTTTTCTTATTCATGCATACATGTTTGGCTGTAATATAACTGCATGGAGAGTTTTAATCGTTACACGTGAGTAAGTTATTGCAGTTAAGATTGGAGTTTGCAGCGATGTGTGGTGCTAGCGCTGAAGTGTTAAAGGTTCCGGCCTTGTTCGAGTAAGGTTATTGAAAACAATACAGGGAGTTTAAAAAAGCTACCTACAATATATATTTTTTAATTTTTTTTTACGTGTAAATTACTACTTGCATGTTAAACAGCACTTGTAAATAAAAGCAAGTTTCCGAATTTTACTTTAAAACAAGCAAAAATGTAATGATTATTATATTTTGTAACGAATTAGTGTAGGTTCGGAATGCAATCCCAGTTTAATTTCAATTAAATGAAAAAAATTATAATTTCGTAGAATAAAACCGTGTTAAGTTTACTTCCCTAAAGTGAAATGAGGGAACTGCAACAGTTTACAAATGCCTGCCAGTGGAAAAATATAAAAATCTAAATAAATGTATAAATATTTTCTGCCCATTTTCTTATGTCAGGTTTGCTGAGGTACCTGCAAAGTTGTCATATTTTTTGTTTGTATGTTGGGTATGGGAATGTTCCGACTGAAACATACGCTATAAGCTATGTGCTATAAGCGTAGAGTAATTATATGCTGCAAGTAGGCCGTGTAAAAAAAAATTATCCCATTGGGAATTAATAACCAGCACAAACATAGTGGACAGATGGCCATGAAGTATTTGCTGAATCGCATTGGCATTGGCTAATCATTAACTCAACAAAAAAATATGTATTCCTATTTTAAGTAAATATAAAGTGTATGCACATCAAAGTGTGGCCAAGAGTATAAACTACTGACCGGTAGGAAGCGAAATAATATTTTTATGAAACTTTTGCAGTGCAGTGTTTAATATACTACTGCGCATTTCTTAGTATGCCTGTGAATTAACTATAAATAAATGGATTTCAAACAAAAACTTAAAATTAACTTTATATTATCGGTACTGATTAGTCACAAAGAGACACCTCCGTAGATTTACTGCAGGATTTTATAGAAAATAAGAAGAATATATCAACGGAGTGTAACAAACATTCAATGTATCATTAATGGCATTATGTAGCAAGTCAACAGCCTAAATATACCAAATTTCTCGAAAATGTTGGTTTTATGTGTGTAAACAATTATGCTAGAGACATTTAAGATATAAATATGTCTTATAAGAACTGAAGACAAATGCTTAATGTTGTTAATACTGGGTAAATAACGATAATGCAGCTAGTGGAAAATTTTTTGTAGGCATGAAACATCAATTTATTCGCCTACATAGCACACATGCATTTTTTTTTACTTAAATCTGAGGATGAATTAGCTCTCGTTGCTCATATTTATAAGCAAACCTTGAACGTATTAAATTACAAAACGTATGTGTCATATAAATCAAACTATCCATATAAATAAATTACAGTGAAGAATTTTTTTTATAGGTAGCAAGTTTATCGAGCTTGACATTGTGATAACTAATTTGAAAAAAATTACACGAATGATACATAACGATGGTTAAATATTTGTTTTTTACAAATCATTTTTTTTAATGTTGTAATATTAACTTTTACATATTCTTTAGTTGGTTTGCAGCTCAATCCGTAATATGTTCCTAGTTGTAAAATTATGTATAACACTTATTCTTCGCGGCCTTGCCTTAATTACACACTCGATCCGTTTCAGCAAGCTTGTAATTTTTCAGCCAGCTGCCTCTTGCATTCATCTCCTAGCACAATTCCCAAGGTAGTCAGATAATTTATACCTCGTCCTACCTATACATCAAGTGGTAAATACTTCACGACATTCTTAGTGACACCTTGCAAGATTGATTTGACTTGCGTAGACTTATGACTGCCTTAATGAACGGCAATCCTTCACTCTTTCCGCTACAGTTAGGTTTCCTCTCAATCATATGTTAATTCGGCGCTGTCTTGAGGAGCGCAGATGTGTGATGATGTGATGTAATATACCCCATATATATATATATATATATATATATATATATAGCAATATTTCTCTGTCACGTAGGCAACCCGTTCACTCTACGGTGCTGTAATTTTACGTTGTGCGTGGAGCGAAGCTGGGTTTCATGTGCTAGGTTCGTCAAAACATGTTTCACACGAGATTAAGCACTGGTACGCAAAACGCTGCACTTGATGTGTTACTGCAGCAATATTTAAACACGTTCAATTAAATACTTATCAAAGCGGACATGTTCGCATTGTAACACATTCGTCACTTAATGCGGACAAAAAAAATAAATGCTAACCTCTGAAACACGCTCTCGTAAATAATAAAAAAAACTTCAAGAACTTACTAACATTGAGATATTTCTTTCAAATTTTAATACAACTAACCACACTTTGACTGTATTTTAGAACAATGTCTATCGCTATTTGACCTTGATCTTTATAAATATGAAAGGATGCAGAGAAATTTCGTTGATTCCAACCACCTGAATAACACTTTTTAATTAGTATCAAATACTCTGAGCGCAGCACAGAAGAGAAATTGTTCTGATGTACAGACGGTTTATTAGAGCGAGAAGTAATTGCAATCGGAACAAGTTAGGAACCAATATAACCACGTACAGAGCTGAACGTGTTTGAAGTGAGGCAGTTTCGTGTCCTGTGTGACCACAGACGTTATAGATGTACCGAGGTACTTCCAGATCCGCTCAAGTAGCTTTTAGTCAAACTGAATCATGCTGGACTCACAACCATCCGACGCACCCGTCCGGAAGTCATCCGTCTTCCTGTTTTTGTCCGTCAGTTGAAAGCGATTCACAACAATCCGTCGTCCGCCATTCCTTCTGTGCGGAAAAATTTCGGTGTGACAACTGAACATCGTGATCTTTCTTTATCTGGAGATATATTTTGGTGGTAAATACATTTTCAAGATAGAAATATTTTGGGGAAAAATTTGTCTCGCGTGGTAATAATTTATACTTGATATTTTTACATTTAGAATTCCTTAATTTATCACCAAATATAAATAGACGCAGATCCACCATTTTGCATTATATTTCAAAGTGCGTATTCACGTCTAAGGAATGTCGTCAGAAAGCGGTGGCTCATCCGTCCGTCGAAAATTGCAGTTTCGTAAATATTTTACGGATGGACGGATATGAAAAAAAGTTGTCCTGCGATTGGTTGAAGATCACGTGACCGCCGGACGGACGGATTACTGACGGCTGCGACTGATGGTTGGAGTCCAACTTAATTGATGAGAAGGTACGTGTGCTTCTAGATTTCTATATTACTTAATAACGTCTGTAGGGCACGTTGGAATATTAATTCACTATTTCAGAAGTTCTCCGTAAAAACTCAGGTTTATGTACAGTGCTTTAACACGTACATATATAAGTCTGGCCGTAACTCAAACAACGAAGCCTTTGCAGGTCAGCTGGGCGGAGCTGTCGGCAGAAACCTGCCCTCGTGAGCACGAATACGTAGGGCTCACTGCCTGCTATCCACCGCATTGTTGCTTCATGTGAGCAACGCGTTGCTCTAAGTTTATAACGGCGAAAGGAAAGTAGTTCCACGTCTTATCATTGAATTTAAAATTTTAAGTTAACGTTTGTGAATAACGAAATGATTCTTTTTTTTTCTGCTGTGTTAAATGTCAATAAGTATAAGAACGAGCAAATTTTTAAAATATCCACTTAGTTAATAATCCCACAGTTTCACTTGGCCGATGCATGGATAAAGTGATCAGGCCGATGGCAGCGTTTGTTTTATCATGAAGTTGAAGAATACACTGGTTGTATACAAGTAGATCTTAAGCAGGGATTCCGAAAATTGTTCATTTTACCGTGAAGAGCCTATGCAAGTTTTTTTGGAGGTGAGCGTTTGAAGCTGTAGCGTTCAGCTGACAAAAAGGCTCAAAACGGATTGGCAAGATGCAATATGCAAGTACAGCGTCTCTTCCGAAGTATGAGGGAGCTTCTCCGAATAAATTATTAGCACGAAGTCGTTCACAGCCACTATTTTGCAAATAATAAGTGGAGTGGAGAGATTTGTGTGGCTCTTGACATCGAGGTCTTGAGAGCGTTTGAGGGTGAAATGAGGTGGATATGGAACAGCGCTGGAATGCAAGGGAGGGAGAAGCGAGAGATCCCCGAGAAAGCCTGCCGGCCAGGGGCGTAGTCTGGCACTATTTTCACATGCTAGATTCTGGGAGAGACCCTGCCGGGAACCGAACCCAGTTCCCGCTTCGTGGAAGACTAGCTCTGTAGTAGCTGTGCCAACCTGCAGGGTGGAATTTCCATTATTTCCTTTCATGACCTGCATTATGTTGGGAAGGTTTTCCAATATATTCATCACTAGGGGCATTACTGTCCGTTCTTCTGCAAGAAAAACTTTCTTTGTTGTTACTGATGTTGGACGCTTTTGTGTGTATTCCATACATAACATGGTCAGAAAATTAAGAGGGCTTCGTGCAGGTCAGGCAAGTGCTTTAACGCCGGTTATATTAAACCATAACTGCATACGAATTATGTTTGGAAACGGAAGAGTTTTCGTGTTGTTTAAGCACTTAATTCTATAAGTATGGTTACGCGATCCACGTTGTCAAGCATTTCAATTACTGGGATTTCAAAGGCGTTTCTGAACTACGAGATGCAATTCCAGAGCGATCATTACCGAACATCATAGACTGCGAACAGCTTTGGATAACACGCTGCAAGTTCACGATAATGATGAATCAGTAGAAAAATCAGTAAAATACTGCGTTTCAAACTGCAGTTAAATTTTTATAAATGTCAGTAAGATTTTGCTTAATTAGTACGTATAAAACACCCCCTGAAAATCAATGTAAAAAAATTTTTTTTTGGCTTGTAAATAATTTCAATATTCAGGAAGTTTTCACTGATTGATCACTGACATTTTAAGGCTTGAAGCAGCTGCTCTAGGTGACATAAGTTCTTGATGTCAAAACTGACTGTAATGATTCACAGATAACCAATTAATTTTGTACTTCAGAAACATTGAGTTCTGTGGAAAAGAAACTAACATATCTGTAAATGATGGAAAATATTGAATTATTAATTACTGAATACGGTATCATTGAAGAAACATGAGCTTCACTGCAGTGAGTGCTTTCATACTTAAATTTCTATCACGCAATTTCGTTAATGTGGAAAAGTACCTGTTTTGGAAAGTTAAGGCAGTTTGTTCCATGGATAGTTCATCATGACTATGCTGAGCAGGAGGAAATGTATAATTATGCTGCTTGTAATGTGTTGTGGAGTTATTTTTACTCCAACGAATATTAAAATTTTTTATTTCCATATTTTGTTGAAATGAAGAGACAGATTTTTTTCGTCCATAGAAGAATCAGAAAACAATGATTTTATGGAATAATTTACGAACCGGGCAATAGTTGAATTGTTCGTTTTTTCTAGGGCCTTACAGGCAACCAAGTGGGGGTAGAGGGTTCCTTTGTTAATTTTCCAACTATCGTCCGCATTAATCTGATGTTTCATCAGCTGAAATCCAGAGCAAATTGTTCGAAAGATCGGTGCGAATTTCACTTAACACGTCTTCGTAGATACCTGACAGGTAGTTATTCCTAATCTTTGATTCTTCAGGAACTGTCTTATTTGTGCAATATTTCTTGAGAAATTGCTGGCATACTGGGTTATTCAGTTGCTGAAATGGAAAATTGCAACCCATAAACAACTCACATCAATCTTTATTAAATTCTGTTTTCTTTGTAGAATCAGAAGTAGAAGGCTGAATTTTTTGAGTCAGCAGTTGTTGACAACTTGTTGAAGATTTTATTTCTTGCTGCTACGCGGGAAGCAGTATTTACGTGTTGATAAATCTAATATTTTTTCGAAGAAGGTACACGCTTGTCACAAACCTTGCAGAAAATCACATCACCATCAGTTGTAAATTTACCTGGGTAACGTTTAATCCAAGATTCCATAAAACTCTGGGTGTTCTTTTCCACTGGCGGCATTGTCGTTATTACGGTCGAATCAAAACCAAACCAGTCGTTCGTAAACAAACACTGCGGGTAACCGAATGTGCAAATGCGTGGGGCGGTCAGCGGAGAGTGCCGCCCCCTTCCCCCCGCGCATCAAAGCGTGCAACCCTCACGCCTAATGCTATTCTCCTCACTATCGAAATAAGCAAGATTGGGAAGAAATTATTCAAATATGCAATAACGCTGTACATATCGCGTTTTATGCATTTGCATATGCAATTATGCAAATGCATATAATCCGATGTCTAGTAATCACCTTCAACTCTATAAAAAATAAAACAAATATTGGCAGGCCATGTGGTGATCCTGTAAGAGTATGTCTTGTGAGCTCACTTGTGTGTTAAGCGGGAGTTGGTTTAATTTTTAACCCCCTGTATTGCCGCTAATAAAGATTTAGGTGGTAGCGATATTGCATAGGTGGATCACACTCACGATTTAAACAGTTTTTTTTTAGGAATGAAGCTTGTTTACTAGGAATTATAAAGCAGTGACAATTATTTGCACCGTAAAACCAATTACTTGGAATTTTTTGATAATGAGCAGTGAGTAGTGTTCTGCACACTCCAAAAAATTAGTTTCCGCCAAAAATTAAGTTAAAAGTATACAAAGCCGAATACTTTGTATGGCCAGAATATTTTTTGTAGCTACCAAATACTGTTGATTAGTGTCTAAGTTTATTGGCCACAAATTTTTTTTCTTATTCTTTAATACCTACAAAAAATGTTATAGTCATTAAATATTTTATGGTATACAAAAATTTTACACGGTTTCCTTAAACAAAGTATATTTACGAACCATACTTCTAAAATTTTCAGTTTAAATAAAAGGTTTAAAAATACAGTGCAAAGAAGCACAATTTTATATTGAGTCAAGTTGATGTACGCATGTGTATATGTTTGATTATCTGGCTGAAATATTTGATGTCAAAAATACGTCTTAAACGTATTGCCATAACCGCTTTCATTCCGTTTCTGTACCAACTGCAGTCACTACTATTAACTGCTAATTATGAAATTAATGTTAATTTTTAAAAAACTTGTATTTATCGAATAGAAATACAGGTTACCGCTGATAATCTCCCATACAAATTTGAAGGGTTATTCCTTAGACAAAAGTCAAATTGAAAGAAATATACATCTTAAAAATTTAGTTATAATTTAGTTAGAAACATCAGAAATTACGAGATATTTAAAGACTAAAATCGATATAATATTCTGCTGGGAAATGGTGTCATGTTTAAATAATTATTCGTTTATGTCATCATTCTTCACTGGTACTATATAAATGATCTTCTTGTTCCTGAACGAAATTTTGTAACCGTGAGCTGTATTTGTTTGTTCCGGCAACTCATTAAAAGTTAGGTTTAAATTTTCGAGAACGGATGTCTTTATGTGATATTTTCAAACCAACCCTTCTTGTTAAATGAGCATGAAGTTGTTTAAAGGACTCAACGCAATGCCTGGCAGCAAGAAAACATGTGTGGTTTTAGTATAATAAGAAGACAGAACCCTTATATTGTTGATCAAGTGAATGATACCACCAACTATTCGCGCCTTTAACACATTTGTTTAACAAAACACTAAAATTGATTTTGTTGTGTATTCTCAGCTTCTGGTCGTGTAGCCTCGTCACAGTCGTTTTTCCCGACGTTTCAGTAAAACATTGCAGCCTCCGTCTGCAGGGATAAGAAGCAGCAGTACTGCTATCAGTATTAAACACGCTACACACTATGCCTGCCGATTACTTTCAAAACACCACGCACATGTACACGCCAATTCGGAGCACCGCTACATAGATAAAAACGGGTTTTTTAAAGCACCCTTTCACAATTTATTTGTGTCAGATTCACGCAGGAATATTCGATGAGCACGCGCTGAACCAGGCCACAGATTCTCCGCCAGTAAGATGATAGGGACACCGCTGAAAGTCCCGTAAGCGCCAGATCAGAGCCCTGCGCGTAGTGACGTTGGCGCACCTGATGCGAGTGGCAGTGTCGCCCTTATCGCTTCCACTCTTCTCGACCTTAGACGCGCTAAACAGCTCCAGCTAGGCAGGGCCCTTAAGAGTTAGTAGTCCGGACGTATTTTTTGTACATTCGTTGTTCGCTCGTTTACGCGTATCTCAGCAAATACGTATCCTGGCAATACTATTTTTTTGCCAGAATATATTTAAAAAAATCCACCAGCTCGTACAGTGTTGTTTTATAAAAGTAAGTTTATTAAAAAAATGTGAAAATGGCTAAATAAAAATCACATTTATAGAACTTTCCTAAGAAAAAATAAAGTTGTACAGTTGTAGTTTAATTAATCTATGGGCTTTCATCGCGTGTAATAAAATCCTACTCATACAGATCTCATTTACACAGGAAAGCGAACAGCAAATGCACTGCACGCAGGTTCAGCACCTTGCCCATAAGGGCGATGGGGCGCTAGTCACACGTGTTATTTTCACCTTATCGCCGTGTTTGGAAATCGAAAAAAAAAAAATTCGGGGCCATGTAATTTTAAGCAACAAGGCGTTCATGCCAGTCAAGTGCGTTCGTCGCGGTATAAAACAGTTCTCTCCGCAAGGCAACGTCGCCAGGAGTCTTGGCAAACTCCGATCTACCCGTACGAAGTCGCAGAAATCAGGAAGTTGTAGTGTACTCGAAACTGCGAAACGGAGAGGTTTAGTTTACAGGAGCTCACTGACATGCTCTTGTGCCCGGTTGCACCGATAACTGTTTGAAACCGAGATCATAAGAATCTGGTCCCAACATGACTTTCAGTGTAAAAGTGTCGCACCAACGCGACAGGCCGAGATCCAATAATAGATCTCCCGATCCCGGTTTGGAACAAATGTGATCTTCGATTGAGATGTAGCACTGTTTGTGACATATTCTCATTTTGTAACTTTATTATGCATTTGTCAGTTTTGAAGTTTATGTTTTTCCGACATACTAGTATTTTCAAAACTGTAATACCTATCTGGTTGACTGAATGCCAAATTCGCCAGACAATTAAAATACTGTGTTAAATAACACAATCTTTCAGACATACGCGTTTCAACAAATGTGTTCACGAATGTGGAGATGCAAAGTTTTGGTTGGAAACTCAGTTTACAACGACGTTTCTTCCTTCGTCAATTTTAATATTAATAATCTAAAGTAAGGGGTGGACAACAGACTACAAAATATGATGGTTTTCTCTGGTTTAGCAGTTTCGACGTGGTACAATTTTTATTGCATGTTTTAACTGGGCAATGGTTTGGTTTATACTGCCAAAAATATTAATTAATTCTGATACCTATCAGTTTATTTCAGAATTACTCGTTTTTTTGAAAAAATGTTTTGAGAGACGTTCATATTTGGATTTCCATATTTCATAATAAGTATATACATTTAACCATCTCAGATTGTTTCACCAAGTTACATTTATAACCCTTAAAACTATTGACATAAAACATACGGACCAGTGGACATCTGGGACATCTAGGAATAATCATCAAAGACTGCTCTTTTAGAAAGCACAAATTTCAAAATAAACGCATCTTTTCGGCGTGACTCGTGCGGAAAACTAGGACGGTTTCTTGTGGTTGTTCCAGATCTCCGCTACGTTTTTTAAGCGTGATGGGCATAAAATTTGCTAACAAATCACAAGATACAAATATGTTTCAATTAAACAAATTTATCATATTTGAGGCTAATGTTATTCTACTACCAATTTAGAAATATTTTACGAATCCATACTACAACTATTTAGTATTACAGTGTTTCTTTTTAATAGATGGACACGCACATAAACCTTGCTTTAGATTCTTCTCTGAACTTGTATCGTGTCATTGGACCCCCATGTTCGATGATTCGTAATAAAGTTTATCTCAATCTCCGTTCATGCAATGAACTCGAATGGTGCATCAGTATCATGTGTTGATCTTATGTCAAGTTCTACAATTACATCGGATCAAACCATTAACTTCTTTGGTGCAACCGGACCTTAGTGTACGAGTACGGTGCCGCAAAGTTACGTGGAAAGTAGCAGCAAGGATGTGCGCGGAACGGTTTCCGTATCGACGAAAGCCTGCTCGTATACCAACAAACTGACCACCGACTTCGTACGACAGTCTCTTTACACCCAAACATGCAAGAGACAAGTCGACCTCGTCCGATACTGGTGTAATTTAGGAGAAGACATTATTGAAGACGTAGAGAACACGCTTAGCACTAACACACATACCACATCACGACATCGTCCAGTAAGCCACGCGACGGTATGGCGCATACTGCAAGTGCAGAATCTATAACCTGCAACATGTCAGGACCTGTCGTTTCACCTACAGTCGTTTTGCCTAAAATGTAAGAAAAGCGCCTGTTCATTAAAATGCCTGTAGGCGAAATACCCGTAGGGGAAATACTTGTCAGGAAATATAAGGAAGGTTTATTATTTGTAGGTGAAAAGCCTTAAAGATAAAATGCCTGTAGGCAAAACGCCTTTTATGCAAAAGCCTTTTAAGCAAAACGCCTTTAAGGCAAAACGCTTTTAAGGCAAAACGTCTTTTAGGCGAAACATATTTTAGGCAAAACACTTTTTAGACAAACCCTTTTAGGCAAAACGCCTTTAGGCAAAATTTATGTTGGCAAAAGCTCTTTAAGCAATTCACCTATAGGCAAAATGTCTTAAGACGAAATGTTTGTCAGGAAAAATGTCGGTTAGGCAAAATGCTGTCGACAAAACAGCTTTAGGCAAACACTATAGTCATAACAACTAGGCGAAATGTTTGTCAGGCAAAATATCGGTTAGGCAAAATGCTGTCGAAAAAATATCTTTAGGCAAACACTATAGTCATAAAAATTAGGCAAAATGCCTCAATCCTAAACGTGTGCAATTTTCGTGAATATAGAAGGACCATCAACCTATGTGTCAGTTGTGTGAGTGGTTTTCAGACGAGCAGTAAATCTTCACTTCCGGTTCTTACATATATTGTTCACCGTCGAGACCACTATTATGTGTGTTGAAATGCTTAAACACACACAATATTTATGCTTGGACTGTTAAAAACCCACATGGTGTTTCCTTTCGTGGTCATTCGAATACGTTTTCCTGTTAATGTGTAGTGTGATATCATGCGTGACCACTTAATGTGTTCGCACGTCCTACCCAATTGGCTGATCAGCCAGCTGTATCAGAACTTACCGGCAAAAACACCTTTCGTGGTCTGTTGGAAGACGTGCCGCTTGACGTGCGTGCAAGAATGTTGATCCCGCACGACGGGGCGCCTGCGCACTTCATTAACGCAGCAGGAGAGCTTTTCACGAACATGTCCGGTGGAAGATGGATCGACAACCGAGTCCTCGTTCCACTGCCAGTGCGTTCACCACACCTCTATTCCTCGGGCTTTTTTCCCATGGGGTCACATAAAAAGTGTCGTTCACGAAACATTCGTGGAACGTGAAGCGGACCTTTTGCCATGAACTCCCATAGACTGCAATACAGTAGTTTCGGGAACACGCAAAGGATGTTGGGAAGATTACGCCAATCCATTTCCCGGCAGTGTCAGTGCTGCGTAGATATCGGTGGCCGTCAATTGGATCGTCTCCCATTACAAATTTATCAATGCTAAAGATACTTTTTGTTGCATTGCGCATTGGTGTAAGCCATTCACGGTTACTTCACACGTTTCTGAAGCAGTGCTAAATTTCTTCTTTTGGTTACCGATTAGGAATTCTTCCGCTACATGTAAGCATAAACATCGCCATGTGACTGCTACGTTTTATCTTTCAAATACTTTGTTTACTGTTTTCAGCTGACCAAAAAATTCTGCCATGATTCTAAACCATTACGTATGAGTGCTCACAGTTTAGGCCTATAAACACGTTTAGGTCACCTTTATCACTTTTTAACAATGACTGTATTGACAATAGTTCTTATGGTTATTATTTTACATTGTTAACATATTTGTGTTATACACGATATAGCACATTACACATAATGCGCGTTAATATTTTGCCGCGACAGTGTTTAATCCACTTACAACTGTGGGGGGAAATAACTGTAGTATTTAACCTCTTGTTGATATGTGTTGCGTTATTTCGTCAAAAGGAAGGCCTCAGTTTGAATAAATTTTAAAAGAAAGGAGCACCCAGTCTAACAAAAAAACCTGCTCTTGGTAGATCGCCGTTTGTGGCACCTACCGAACATGGATTACATGTATGTCTTGTTAGGGTATTGGATAATTAATAAAACACATAGTTCGATATATCCTTGTGTCAGAGGCGATCGCACACACCGCACACATCCCCGAATAAATTGTTTATAAATAGCTTGGCGAACTGTTTGTCTGCGCCAGAGTAGCGCGACGACGCTGCTGGTTGCTTCAGTAACAGCATTGAAGGCCTGTGTTGGGGTCCATTTTGACCCGGGGNGTCATGAGTGGTCTCGTCAGCTTCGTCTCAATTTCGCAAATACATATCTTGACATCCTCGGTCGTTTTGGTGGCACTCCCGAAGGACCCGGCTGCGGAGAAGCGGCGCGCGCGCCGTTTTCATTCTGCACGGTAGTATTTGGTGCCCCATAACTTCTTTCCTGGTAATCCGCTTCTCTTAATTTTTTCTTCTCTCTATACCTGCGGCTTCGTACTGCCGAAGTTAATGGTGGTTGTCGGTTTTGTGGCGGGTTTCGACTCGGATCCTTGACCTTCTTTCGCGGCATGACGCTGTTTCATAAGTTCAAAGCGCAGATGCTTCAAAAATATTCAGAGAAGATCAATGGTTGTGTTAAAAGAAGAACCCTTTTAAGCCCTTTCGAATGAACTGTCACTAGCGTCCGTGGCATTTGTAGTTTCGGAGCAATGGCGCGCGAAAGAATAAAAGTGCCGCAAATTGCACCGAAATTTGTCTCAAACTAGACTACGCACCACCGGAAGCGATAAGGCGAACGTTATAAAACAATGTATCTATAATGTGCGGGCAACCTTGCTCCGTCCATCTGTACATGTGCACGGTCCGGCGTGCGAACGATGACTGAGTGGCTGGGCGAGGCGCGGTACATGTTTTCGTGACGGCGAGTGTGGAGCGGCATTACCATCTGAGCGTGCGAGAAAGACATGTATGTAATCCATGTCAAAAATACGGTAAACTCAAGCACGCAACTCGTGTGACTAATTTTTTGTACGTAGCAGTGACTAACTTAAGACAGTGGTGAACATGCACACAAATAGTACTACCATTAATTTTATTCCGCTCATATTTATTTCCGTATGTTATTAGTTTATATTAGATTTATTTAATTATTAATTAAAAATTTTCTGGCTTGCTTAGTTATTTGTTGGGATTGTGGCAAACATTCAATCACAGAAACGTAAGCACATTATGCAATTGCGTTTCAAACACATAGGGCAAAGTTCCAAAGTTTTGATAAGTATATAGATGTGACGTCCAAATAACTTAGTCATAAAAACAGTTTATATTAAAATATGTAAATATCGCACATTCTATATTTGCAGTCACGCACACACTGGCCCAGCGTAAAGACTACGACGCAGACACAACAAAACCCTTTCATACGCATCGGTAACGACACACGTTCCAGTATATTTATTCCTGCCATGTAAACACAGATTTATCACAAAATCGTAACTTGCCTACGTAGGTATTAAATAAATGTGTACAATCTTAATGGGGTAATTTAAAGTAATTTTTGCAGTAAGAAAAATTTACACTTCGTCTAGGAAAAGCAAAACGCCATGTCATGTCGCCACTTTGCCAGCACCACTTCTGCAAATTTCGAATTTGTAACCGTCCCGCCATCACATATAAATATATTATTATAAGTATCCAAACCTTAAACTCTGGTTTCATTTTAATTTCAAAGTCAAAAATCATTGTTTTTGCTTTAAGATCTATGAAATATGCTAAAATTGAAAACTGCTTCTACAGGCGGTGCGAAACCTTCCGAGAGAGAGAGAAAGATATAGATAGAAAGAGAGAGAGAGAGCGACAATCTCCACTCCGTCTACTGAATTTTCTTCATCGGACGAAAAAAAAAACACCATGTCACTAGAGCCTACGCACGGTAATTTGCGCTGATAATATGTTTCCATAAGCACTTCCTAAAAAATTTAAAACTGTCAATAGGCGACGTTTAATTTACAAATAGCATATAATATACTATGAACTAATTCTTACTAGCCGTCGCCAACACAGCGCTGCTCTCATGGTTTTTAATTCGTACCTCCTTTACTAATCGAATGAGAACAAAATGTTACGAAAGTTATCTACTTACCTCTTTTTAACGGATCCCCTCATATTGTCTGCAACAAAAGTAACTTTACACCATTTATTTTACAATATTGCATAACATTAAATTAGGATCCGATGCTCGTATCGAAATTATTCAGAGGATACGTCCCAATATAGCTGCATTTGCAAGCCAGATAAAAGCAGAAACAGTTTATAAAATGCTTATTGTAAAGCATAAGCATGTTTTGCTCCTCCTAAAATTTATTTTTGTCTTCTATCCGAAAAACGATTTGAAGACCTCTCCAACTTTCTTCGGCTCTTCCATAAAAACAATTAGAAATACTGTTGTCACTTACAGAAATAAGATATACCAATTGAGTACAGAAGTCTTAAGAAACAAATACAGTTTACCTTCCCCAGTATCAAAATTTGGTTGTACTAACTTTGGCCCAACGTTTGACTGTACCGTTTGGCCAACGTAATATCCCAACTTTGGCATATTACGTTGACCCACGCCGAAATGTCCCTCAAGATTACGTTGACTCAGCATGGCTTTTATGTTGGTTGCGAACTGAAATATAATGTTGGCCCAACATAATTTTATGATTGTATGCAAACTTTTAAGGTAAGTGTCTTTTTTCTTTCAGAAAGGCATTCGCACAGTCATTTCCACTCATTTGAAAATGTTTTGGCAAGATGTGTTATTGCATGCATAATACTAACCAATAAACTACGTTCTTCCAACGTTGGTTGTCAGTGTTTTAAAACATTTTTTCCCATTAACAAAAAATTAAAAAAATATATAAATTATTATTTATCTCTTTTCACTTTACATTACGACATGACATTTCCTTTGGTGTACGTCGGATATTAACTCGAGCCATTTAGATTATCAACCGGAAGTGTTACCCACTACACTACTCTAACTTCTCGTTACAGGTTAATAAATAGTCACATATCGTTACATTGCAGTTTGATATAAGAGTTATAATTTTTTGTGCATCTAAATCAGATTTTACCATTTCAAAACTGAATTTAAAACATACAAATTTCAAGAATAGGGGAGAGCAGGGTAAAGTTGCCAGTGCGGGTAACGTCGCCATCAACTCTTACTTCGCTGGAGTGTGCTGCAGTCTGGTGGGAAGGGCTTGAACCAGTTAAGAGGGAAGATATTAGATTTATGAGAGCACTTGAGCTGGTTGTCTTACAAGTCATTTGTTTTGTTAAAGGTTTTTTTTGTGGTTTTGGTCATGCCTGATGTAAGGTAAGTGATGTAAACTGTTAATTGTATCTCATTAAATATTAGATTTATAATTGTTAACTACAATATCAATACTAAATTATGAATTAGGCTTTGAAATCACGCGTCATAAAATTTTATATATTACTTAATTTTTACTCTAGACAAACTTTCGTGTAGTGGCGTCCAAGAGGTCAAAGTGACTATAAAATTAGTAGTTGAAACATTCGCCACTTGAGAGTGTACTCATTGCAGTAAGCAAAGGGAGAGGTAATACTACTCCATACTGAAAGTAATGCTAGGAACAGCACCGTCGCTTTTAGCAGACAGCCGTAATAAAATACTAAATGTATTTTCTAAATCCTCACCAATGGCAGAAGAGTGTTTGTATTGGTTTTCGTGACTTTCTAGAATTTTATTTTGTCCCCAGCTGATGGCTGTAGGTTATGTATAAAAGGGGAGAAACTCACCAATGTGAATAACGTAAGTCGCCAGTCAGTGGCCACTTTACCCGACCAAGCAGGGCAAAGTAGCCATTTGGTAAACTAATTTTTAAAATCAATAAAAAATATAATAACTCACAATACTAAAAATATAATACTTTTAATTGTTTGTACAATAAGTATTTTGTATGGATGTTGATTTTCTATTTTGGTTTAACTTACAGTACACGATTGAAATATCATGTTATCTTAGAGTGGCCACTCTACACTGCTCTCCCCTGTATTTTCCAACTAATAACCAATACACAATCAACAATAGTCAGTTTATTTTTAAAGAATCTTTTTGATAAAAATCTTAATCCGTTACGTGAATGAAGAGTGAGTGAAGAGATTTGAACGGCTCTTAACAGCGAGGTCTTGAGAGCCGATTGATCCAGTAAGTAAATGAAAAGTATATAATATATGTTCTATTTATAAAAAAGAAAATATCATTCTATGAAGGTATAATGTCTGCAATGCAATGTTGTGCCAACGTAACAAAATTAACTAAACACCAACTGTTATGTTCACAACATTCTCTGAACACATCAGGAACAAAATAAAGTTTAATAAAAATTTACATTTGGTAATTATTTATTTGCTGTAAAAATTAGTATGTTTTTTTTTCCTTTAAAACGATTTTTCTATTAGTTAATATATGTTGGTTGTATAATGCTGTCCCAACAAAAGTATACAGTTCATACCAAATGCCGATGGTACATTTTCCGACAAGTAACAAAGTCATAACCAAAGAAGTAAATTTTAAATAAGAGGTTTTTTGTGTGTTCAAACATTTTACGCTTTCCGCGTCTCTATATTTTTGCCGTCAGAACACACGCGCTGGCGAAGCTCGCAGGCGGTCAGCATCAATAAAGATTAAGGGTGGCGGACTTACCAAAAGAATACTGCCAGGCTGTTCCTGCACGTGCAGACGGCACCCGGAGACAACGGAAGGCACCAGGGCGCAAACACAGCTGCGCTGTGCAGCTGGCCGAGGGACGCCAAGGTCCCACCAGCTGCGTCTGCCCGGGGCTTTTACCGCAATAAACCAAGAAAGCTTTTAGCGGACGTACGAGCAGAAGGGCAGCCATATCCGGGGACAAGGGAAGGACCACGTGCGTGTGCTGATCCAAAGGCCGCCCACCAAGCAGCACGTGCAGAACAGGACAATGGAGATCCCATACCAGAGTCGATAGGGACTGACGCCGGACCACGTGCGCCAGAAGGCCGGACGCACGTGGTTTATTACTCAGCGAGGCACAACAAGCCCCCGGCCCATGTGCAGACACGAGGCAGTTTGGATATGGCGATGGAGGCTACAAAACGAGCAGAGAAAGGGAGTCTAGGATCAGTCAAGCGCGAACAGAGACACAGGATAGTTGGTCGGAGGTCCGTCCGCGAGACGTCCGGTGTTCGGAGCCAGACGACGGGAGTTAGACACGAGCAGTCAGTGGGAAACATAAACGAATCCAGCAGTGAGTCAGTCGGGAGGAGTCAGTCGGAGTCAGTCGGGAGCGGTGAGACGAGTTCAGTCAGTCCAGAGTGTGGAACGAAGTCAACC
Organism: Clitarchus hookeri; assembly: GCA_002778355.1. Taxonomy (NCBI): domain Eukaryota; kingdom Metazoa; phylum Arthropoda; class Insecta; order Phasmatodea; family Phasmatidae; genus Clitarchus; species Clitarchus hookeri. Next base: position 273,021 of record NQII01002388.1, read on the forward strand.
AGTCGCGAGCAGTCAGATGCATCAGTCAGCGGGAGGTCCTAGGAACGATATGTCCGGTTCGGATCCGGACGACATCAGCGAGACACGAGCCGTCAGCTGATAGACGTCAACGAATCAAGCAGCCGCAGTAACGAGCAAAAAGTGGCACGGAAGTTCGGTACTGCCACCCCGGGATGCNGACGTCAACGAATCAAGCAGCCGCAGTAACGAGCAAAAAGTGGCACGGAAGTTCGGTACTGCCACCCCGGGATGCACAGATCGTCAGTCACGGCATTAAGGGGTCCGCCAGATCCGGACGCGAGTCAACCAGCCAGTTTACCGCAGAAGCCAGTCAGTTCCAGTCAGTTGCAACGCACCGAGGAGGGGAGAATCGAGTGGTGAGCTTCGCCGTGAAGGCCACGTCGAGCTAGTGGGAGTGTCCAGTGCAGCCTGCGCCTCGAAGGGCAGGTGGGGTCCACACACACCGGTGTGGAACCTTCGCCGGGACGTGGTGGGGCCGGGAACAGTCCGTTCCTGCCCTACATCGAGAACGGGAGCGAGGGACGAGCCCTACCGGAGGGCGTCCGCTCAAGGAGAAGCCAGCCGCGTGCAACAGACCAATAACAGAGGCCGACAAACGGGATGTACGGCGGGAAGCATCCGAGAAAACCCGGGGAGTCAGCGGACGGGAATCGAGGAGCGTGGAGCGGGTCCGGGACGAGACGCCAACGGGAGTCTGCCGACGAGACTCCGCGGAGCCAGCCGCCATCAGACGCAGAGTCCTGCCAGTTCCAGCTCACCAGATCTCAACTGCAGGACCAACTGCCAGCACAGCAAGCCAGATAAGTACAGTCATCCAGCGTGTGTGAAGGACCCTGAGTAGTGTTCCGCGAGTGCGGCGAATATTTGGAATCACCTAGCAAGCGCGAAGAGTATTACCCCCCTACACTCCCCTTCGTATAAACGGGAAGGAGTTGTCTCGAAAGCGTATGTCAATTACCACTTGTTCAAGGAATAATAAAACTAGAGATTTTTCTTGAACTGTCAAACGCCATGTGTTGATTCCTAGTAAATTGGACCTTTAGACAACAGTGTCGAAACATCCCTACGCCCGATCACGGCGAACTAGTAATAAGTGCTGGCGCCTCAATCGCCACAGAACTGGTTACAACACCTTCGCCCAAACCACAGCTTGGGTAGTTGTCAATTTTCTCTGAAATATGTTCGCACAAATGANTAGTAGTTGTCACATTTCTTTAAAGAATAACACGAAAATATAGTGTTATTTCATGAGAAATATGCCAAATTTCTTTGCCGGCTTAATGATGGTTACACAATGTTGGCCCAACAAAAATTTACATGCCAAATTACAACAGTATGTTTTCCGACAGGTAACCAACACATCACAAACGAAGTCAATTTTAAATAAGACATTGTTTGTGTGCTTACTATGTTGCTTTTAGACAACTACAAAAAATAATAGTGTTATTTTATTATAAATATTGCAATTACCTTTGTTGGCATAACGTTGGTTATACAATGTTGGCCCAATACATGTTTACATACCAAATACCAACAGTATGTTTTCCAACAAGTAACCAACACATCACCAGCGAAGTCAATTTCAAAATAAAACATGTGTTGTGAGTTAAAAACATTGCTTTTAAAAAAAATAAAAAAATAAGTTTTTATTTAATTTTAAATATGGTAACTACTAATGTTGGCATAATGTCGGTTACACGATGTTGGCCCAACATAACAATTAGTAGCTATTACCAACTGTTGTGTACACAACATTGACACAACTTATAACCAAACTGATCATATTTTAAAGAAATTTTGGTTGTCCAACGTTGGCCCAAAAGAAAAAATACACACATATTACCAACATTAAAATTACCAACCTTTTACCAACCAAACAAAAACTATTTAAAATTACACTTGCAGTAGGTTATAGCATTTTTCTGATTTATTTACAACATTGTCTGGAGGGTGCTAAGTAATCTCGCTATATTTTGGTGGTAGAAATTTTTGTTGGCCTTTTTCCGTTGGGCCAACGTTGTATTAATGTGTGTTCTCCAACCCAACATATAGCCAACCTTTCCAACCAAGAGCCAACGTTGGTTGCTACTTGGGTTAACATGTCAATTTAACAAACTAAACAGGCAATATCTGTCCATTGTTGCCTAATGTATGAAAACGGCCAGAAAGCTTGCCAATTACGGTGCACTGACATATCTGACAATAGCAATAATATTTTACTCAGAACGCGACTTGTTTCGATACACTGCCGATTTAAATAGACGAAAACTATTAAAACAATGGTTATTATTGTTTGTAAACATAAATAATAAAATTCAACTAATATGCATTTAAGATATTGTTTCTATTAAATTCCTGGAACGATTTTCCCATCAACTTGGACTGAGAGCTAAAAAGTAAGTTAACTTACAAAGCATAAAAATTCTCCGTTTTTGTCAAAGAAATTACAGTAGTGTAATTTCTTTCTCCACACATATCACATTGGCAATGCGAATTATTTGCGATGAAATAAAATTGGAAACAACACCACCACAATTCTTAATTATAAAATTGCTTTTAAATAGGAAGAACTTAAAAAAGAACTATGTAGCACTGGAAGAAGCACCATCACTATAAATTATATTTTAAAACTATATACCAATCCACCTAGCAACGTAAGGTCAAAATAGATAAAAATATTAATGAAATGCTGCTCTTTTCGACCACTAATTTTTCACAGCACTCAATGACGTGCAGATAATAACCCGAAACAGGTTTCTATCCCAATACCGACAATGGCCTTATTCTGAGGGTTGCTGCATTTATCCACGATGCGGTATTCAAGTGCTATATTGGAATAAACTAGAAGGTTTGGATCAACAGTGAATTGTCTGGAAAATCCTCGGTTCAAAGCGATGCTGCGATAGGTACCACTACCATATTTTGTCCAACTACTAAAAAATTCACAAATGTAAAAGCGGTGTCCGTACTTAAATCCACAGCAGATTTAAGAGCACGCAAACAAGCCATAAAAATAAAGTAGCCGGCCAAATGACAGTCATTTTAAATTGCAGTACGAATTTTCTTGAGGTTAAAGATCAGATAGACTCCCTCGAAAAATATTTAAAAAACTGTACGACTATTTGCCCTCTGATGGACCTCTCGCAGACAGTTCAACACTTTGTATTATGATCTTTAAGCAAAATGACGAATATATTATTTAAAAGAAAGACTAAAATTAACAGTCATTCGTCACACCATGTTTACACATCTTAAATTTCTCAACAAGCTATCTGCAGAATTTAAATAATGTAAAGCGTTTGGAGTCCACTGGAATAATTGGACAAATTATATATTATCTTGAAGAAAAGATATTCAGAATTACGATGCATATTGATAGAGCATCGCAAAATAAGAGAAGTGATCCATTCAGTGTGAGAAACAGTAATATTCTTTACGAATATCGCTAGTTATTTTCCGACATACGCTTCACCATAACGGTATGAAAACTCAGTATAATTACTGCGGGAAAATGCTTTTAAGTCCACACAGTTTGTTCAAAAATTGCTACTCGCGGCAAACGTTTTACCAAATTCACCACCGTATTTCACGAAAAAAAAAATATCTACATGGTTTTGAATTGTTTTCGTGCCGATACAACTAACTTAAAGACAGGAATTTTTGCTTTCAACGATGGTGACACTTTTCAAGCAACGAAAGTCATCGTTTCCACATCGTCGCTGTCGTAGATGAGTGTCCATGTCATACGTCATCACCTGCAGTCTTTATTCTCAAAAGCCTTTCTCGATTAAAACCAGTGCGCCAGCAACAACGGTATCCCAATGGCGAAACACAGTGAGAAAAGTTAAAAACACCTCGCGGTTGCAGCTTGCTCAGGAACGAAGCAACACGCTATTAAAACCTCTTCTATGCCATTGCTCGCGCTGTAAACTGTAAGCACTCCATAATGGTGGCTTGAAAACAAAAATAAACGGACACAGTTAAAATTGATAGCAGTGGTGGTAAAGAAACATAGTAGAAAGCACAATACACCCACAACTAAATTTAATAGAATTTTAATTAAAATAGGAATTCATATGACGTATTTTGGTACCAGATTACAAATTCCCAAAACATCTTTATAGTGAATAATGTTCAGCATATTTTCAAAACCTTAAGGTTTCTCGCACTTAAAAGCACAAAAAGAAAAACTTGAGTACACATGACGGTATTTTTTTTTCGCAGTCCTAGCTTTCAGGAAAAGTAAGACAGTTTGGGTGACAAAACACAGAGACGAATATGACAGTACCTCAACTTGTTTAGGTAATGAACCACACAGTCTAAAAACATATCTAATGCTACATTTTCCTGCATCAAAATTTTGACCAGCTGAAAATATCTTCAAGAAGCGCATTTCTAAAACTGGTCAAGCAATTGAATTTCCTTTTGTCATTGTCTGTAGGAAATAGAGAGAACTCCAAATACTTAATGAAGAGGGAACGTGACATAACTGATAAACTTTTCAAGTGCATATACATACGCATGCAACAACATCGTAACCAAAAGAGAAGTCATCGAGTGAGCAGCTTAGTTTCACTGCCTTTATTATGCTTGGCAACATGCAGATCCTTTCATGTTAAATAATACTTTTTACTCGCTTTTTCAACTAAAATAAATTTCATAGTTACAGTTCCGTAACTGTAGGAACGGAGTCCGTTTCACGGGGTTTTGTCTATTAGGATATGTACCATACACAGAAGTAAAAATAATTTTAACAGAAAATGGATGAACATTCGTTACAAATTTCCAAAACATTTCATTATAACCTCTAATTATTGTTTACCAAACATTAGCGTGTACCAAATGCATTAAAAATAACAAAATTATTTAGTAACAGTGAAGAAATACTATATAGGTGTCCCTGTACATCATATGCAGTTTTATTATAATATTTGGCATGTGGTAACTGTTGTTCTACAGATCTCTCAGTAATTTTAGATCACTAATCGCAAAAAATCATGTCTCGATATCCAGAAACATGGCGCGAGTGTCGTTCTAATATTACGGGTAGTCATTTGGCTAATAACATTGTTATGGGAGCAGTCGATCGTCCGATGCCATCGATTAAATTCCGCAAGACCAAAGTCGGATACAGTTGACGTCGCTCAAATTATTTCCATGCCGAATGCAGTGTTACAAGACGCCAGAGGGGCGTATTCAAGTTCGTGAGGGATGGATGTCTTAATCAAAATAAAAGAACTACGTCTTATTATTAATTTGTTCACATAGCATTTATACATTGAACTATCTGTCTCCACTAATACCATTGTTATACTCAGTGAGGGTAATATATATTACGTCTATCTCCTTTATAATTGAAGTAATTCTTGAAGTCTCTACATTGGTTGTAGTAACTTAATCCACACTTATTATTTACACATGTTCAGTCTGTTCATTGCTACCATTCGAAATGTCTTACACTCACGCATCCAGTTCAGTAGTTCCGTCCGTCAGTCTCACTCTTCACTGAGCCGATGCTCGCAGTCCGCAAACTTCACTTCCGCTGGTCGCTCTTGACGCCTTTCGATGCTCTGCTGATTCGTCGTTTTTGCAAATATCTCTCTTAAGGTCGCACAATCCTTCAAACTCGCAAACACTCAAGTGTCCGCTCGGAGGCCCGTCATTACTTTAAAAGTCTCGCTGGCCCGATCTGCAATGTTCCCCGCACCTGGAGTCCACTGAGAGAGGAAAGATGAAATAAACCAGAACATATTTTCAACGATAACCACATAAATTCAATGGCTGAAGGTAAAGAGCGCACAAGTTCGAATCTCCTCTACCCCGCGTGATCTTTTAAGTTACATTAAAATACACGTCTCGATAAAGGTGAAAGTCTTATGTATGGCAAATGACACATTGACCTTAAATTCAGAGTGAAAAGATAAACACACACTCTAACACCAGTTAGCAGGTGATATCGGAAACAAAAAGGGCAGATGGAGCGAATAAGTCAACACTAGTCGTGCACTCTAGCAGTCGACATCGGAAACAAGATGGCTGCCGAGAAAATGGCAAAATACACCAGACAGTGGCCCTCAGTGGCGCACTCTTACACACGACACTCGAAATAATTAGGACACCAAATTGTGGCCATGGATACAATCCAAGATGGTCACCACCTTACCAGAATGACAGAGCAGGAACATGTACAGGAGTAAATTACCCAGCCGAGTTAGTCCCTTGGTCCCTCTCTAAGTTCTAATGTCCCATAATCGGCCAAACCACGCTGCTACTCTAGTCAACAGAAGTAAATTTCAATTCTGATCTATGAACGTAGTTATAGTTTCTATCACAAAATGCGAACGACAAATCTTCCAGAATAGATATGTAAATTTGAACGTAACATATTCCGGATAAATTTTTGGTATCTTGCTTGACAGTCAAGTTTGAAGCGTGGAATTCTTATAATGCCTTGGGTTACCATCTGGACTCGTTCTTCCTTCTGGGCTGGAAGGTCTTGTCAGATGTTACAGCATCAGTAGACGATCATTAGTACGAGGAAATAATCCTGAGAGGTGTTATTATCAAGCAGTGAAGCTGGGGTGAAATTATATTGCATTTGGCTTTGTTTCTATAGCTATGTTTTTTAGTTCTTCGCTAGTCACTCCTATACGTCCTTAACTGCTTCCCATCAAACTAATTCTAACTATCCGACAGAAATTCTGCGCAGAAATATGATATTATAAACTTTGAAGGACCGTGTGTGTGTGTGTGTGTGTGTGTGTGTGTGTGTGGGTGTGTGTGTGTGCGTTGCAAGGACGGCACTTAGAAAGTTGTAGTCATAAAAAATCTCAATTAATTTTTCTTACTCCTACAGAGAATAGAAATTGCTCAGAGCGCCTATGTTGCAGTTTAAAATAAAAAAACAAGCCGTTGAAAGATGATAAGTAACAACAGTACGGACCTAGGCAATATATTACTGAGAAGTGTATCATTAAAGTCTTGGCACTGGTAAGCGTTCTGTTTTTCCCAGTAAACAATTATTCCCTTTCACGGCAGTGAAATACTAAAGCCAGTTTTTTCCTTGCAAAATAAATAGTGTTATAGCGTGTGTTTGAAAATCCTACCAGAACTTGTCCATTCCACGTTCTGGTACACCGGCGATGAAGGCGACGATTTACAAGTAGATTGACGAGACGAGAAAGTTAAGTTACGGATGCGTTCGCCGAGTGGAAAAAATATTCATTCCTTCTTTCCCGCGTGGCCGGATTGTAAAAAGAGGAATTCTATGGCTTGTTGACAACATAAAAATACACATTCGCCTGAGGAAACGGGAGAGCAGCTGTTCTTTGGTTTCATGTTTCACGCTTGGATACACATGCTCTTTAGATTGACTGTACTTCAGCTGCTAGAATTTGCTGCGGAGACTGGCCTCATGTGCCATAACTAAATGTCTGGGTATCTTAACAATTGTAGAATATCTGCCTTTTTGTTAAATATTTCACTACAGATATTGTTTTAATTTTGTATTGCAAGTTTCTCAAATTTCTAGATATAATTTTCGGGCAAATAACATGGAGTTTTGTGTGCTTATATTGAGTACTAATATTACACCTAACACGTGCTGTGGACAAGAGAAGGCAGTTAGTTTTTTGGTTTTTTTCTAGATATGTAAACAACCAGAATTCTGCATCATGATTAGAATTTCAGCAGCACTTCAGCTAATTGCCTTCGTTAATGGGATACATATACCACAAAAACATATTTCTAACTTTCACCTTCCTATTTATATACAAAATTTTAGTTCTGGTTTAAGTATGCGAGGAACATTTATTAATGTTTTAGAGGTTAATTACATTTCACAACTTTGTTGAAGCCAATAAAAAAATCTGAGAAAAGTGTAATCCTACATTATTGTTTTTACAAACTTTGTGAGGAAATGATAATCCTAATGATTTATTTCCGCGAAGCTATTTTTTCCGCCAGAAATTTTACATGTCATTGCCGTTAAAGATATTGCGCAAAATAAATGCATCAATATGAAAAAAATATTTTATCACAAAGTAAGGAAAAACCATTGTTTAGGATCGCCCGTTGGTAAATTCTCCATGTCGGCTTCTATAATTGTGTTGACTCCAACTGACGTGTCAGGAGTTCATTTATCTCCCACACCCTCTCAAATCTTAATACTATTCACATTATTTATGAACGATTACATTTACTTCCTTGTCTTTGTTGATGCTGTAGCGGGGACCAGAAGAATAGAGTATTTCGTTCCTGCCCGTGGTCGCTAAAGCTGCATGCTCGCGTGCGTAGAAGGTCGGACTAGTAGTTTGCAACCAAACACCCGGCCCCACTCAATATTTATGACCACCGAACCGGTACTCAGGTGGCTCGTATAGTTTGCAATCTCGGCTACACCGAAACGAATGTAGTTTCTGTCCGAAATGTCATGTTTAAAATATAAATATTACAAAAAATAATTCCGCTAGTTTTCTTTGGGAAATTATGGACTGAATTTAGTTGAGATAAAACATCTTTCCAATAAATGTTACTGGTTCAGTTCGTTAAATATAAAAATACGTTCATGCGTTTCAAAACGATGCCATTCAAAATTAACATTTATATGCGTGTGTGTTATATGCTAAATTATTACTTAAAGATGATATAAAATGCAGAATTCATACGCAAAAATTCTGAAAATATTTATTTTATGATAATTTCAAACAATGCACATGTTTTAATATAATTAGAGACACCGGTTCATCATAGTTTGTTGATGGCAATGGGAGTTACGCTTAGAATGTTAACGATTGTGGTATTTGTATTTTACATCACTGTATATGTAGTGGTTTTTTTTCTGAATCCTCGTAAAACTGCTGTAAAATCCGTAACTTCGCCAAATGTGTTATACAAACCGTGATAATACTTTTAACCCAAGCTGATTAGCAAGAACGACATGCAACCTGAAAGCTGATAATTCAAAATATTATAAATGTTTTTAGATAATTCAAAAATTCTGGTTCGTTTTTGCTTAAACTGACGTATAAAATCCACGGAAAAGGTTGTTTATATCACCAGATTCTAAGAATATATCGGTGTTAAATGATGTAGTGTTGAAAATTGGTATTTGCAAGTAAATTATTATATTTAAATCAACAAAAAAACGTTGCTTATATGCAAAAATCTGTGAGAAACGTTTCTAGGTGGAACAAGTGAAAACTCTTGAGTGGTGCGCTGGTTTCCCTGCTAGCAAAGCAACTTCATAGGCAGCGTTTTATATTCCTAATGAAATGGGACGACGTTACTCACCAAAGTGTTCGAAAATTTTAGATCGAATTTATCTTGTTTATTTTTTCTTCAAGAAGATTTTAATTATTTGATAATAATGAAGTTTGAAAATTCGATTTTCAAAGACTACGGGTCCCTCATTGGGACCCAGTCGTTACGTGAGAGCCACCCCGCCCTGTGGTACTATTCTCCATTTGCTTTATTGACATTGCTATTAATATTATTATCACCACAGCACCGCCTGATTGTTGTGATAGCGCACTGCATTCGTAATTTGCGTCGTACCGGTAATAGTCCATCTTACTTGCGAAACGAGCGATACGACTGAAGTGATCACCGCCATTAAGGACCCCCTCGAAACAGCGAAAGTTGGTCTGTGTCGGTGGCCTTTGAATGAGAACCATAGAAAACTGCATTACTGGAAACCATGAAACTAAACGTTAAAAATGACACAAGACGACGGCTCCTTTTTCAACTAGTGTTTTACGTCACTGGTGGCAGTTATTTAACTGCGATATCTACGGTTTTATAGTGATTATCGCTGTTACGAGACTCTGGTAACAATATTCGCTTCACTGTTTCACCAGTCAGCAGCGCCTTAATATCCGAATATCCATTTGAGAGTATTTCAATGGTTGTAATATCTACTGGTCGATCTTTAGCTCATAGTTATTAAATTTTACTATAACCACAAGTGCATAATTTTCGAACTAACAAAATTAGCTACTTTCATCAATATGTTTTATTATATTAATTTCACTTAAATCTGCCCCGGCGGGCTCACGTGGATTTTATTACTCGGAAAACGTGGCGACCGTTTTCTCGGGGCATTCCCGTTTCCCTCGCCCTTACATTCCAGCTCTGTTCCATCTTCGTGTTATTTCACCATCATTGATGCTCAAGAGCTCTCTGTTAAGCTCCAACCATAATCCTCTAAACTCAACACTTAAATCAGCTTTACTTCCTGCGTGATCTTCCACATGTTCCTACCCTAGTCATGGTATGTTACCTTCAGAGAGTAAGATGATCTTTGAAAAACTGTAAATATGGTCCATTAAAGGTTATTTCCAACTTTTCTGAGACCCTGTCAAGGTTCTACTTTAAGGATATTCCTCCACCTCATGCGAACAAATCTTAACTTACTCTAGAAAATTACGCCAAATGGACATAGCACCGTAATTGTGCGCACTCGGTGTAATATTATTCTGCATGAGGACTATTCTTACTAGGCATTACCAACACGCCTATATTCATTCTGTTTTATTCATACTAATTGTAAATAAAATATAATTATTTATAGATAAAATACAAGTAACCATAAATAATATATTTTTTGTGATGACAAAAATTTAAACTCGTGTGATACACGACATATTCAGGTAACATCCAAACACGTCATACATACGATGATTTTTCAAAACTTGGATTCAAAAAATTTGAAGGTACCGAGCTACCGTGAATAGACCATACAAGTTACCGTTGTGAATTTAAAACGCAGCGCCTATGTAGATTTTCCACTTACTGCTTAGTTTGGCTACGTGTGGCTTCCGAAGCGAACCTGCACGTGTGCTACGAGAACAGGTTCCGTGCCAAGGACAGGGAAATATATGTTCTCCGCCGGGAGAACGAAACGTTTGTACCTGCTGTTATCAGATTGTTTTAATTGAAGTCCCACTATACGCCGGTAGGCTCACAAGTGGTGGTTTAAGCTAGCGTTAGCTTGTAAAAACAACACACGCACGCGCCCATTACTTAACCTCGACTCCAAACCGGAACATCGAGGTAAAACCGTAGCGTCGGTCGCCTTAGTGAGGATATTGAGTCCAAGGTAGGGTGCAGGAGAACAAAAACGCCTATTGGCTGTTCACGGTAAAGTGAGCACTTTTGAAAACCCTGTTTAAGATCTAATTGTATGCACATTGTGTATTCTTACATCATATGTGTAATTTATGTTAGCATGGGACTGATATTCGGGCGTCGGTAAAGGGTAGCTGTAAAATTTTAAGACAAGTAAAAATTTTGCAAATGTTTTTATTGTTACATTTTTAATGCAAAAAAATTAAAATAAAATACTTTGGTATTCATAAATGTTTACATAACACTTGTGATTTAACATAAACACAAGGAATTACTTTCTCTGCGTCGTTTTCAGCTTTTCAGCTCTCAAGACCTCGCTGTTCCAAGCCGTCCAAATCTCTTCACTCACTCACTCACTCACACGTCGTTGCCAACTTTACTGGGAGCATGACAGTCGTGTACCCATTAAAATATGTATACGCAGTAAGGGGCAGTGACAATTTTCATAGGTTGATTTCAAAAGTGCTCACTTTACCGTGAACAGCCTTTAATAACACGTACTCCAAGATACGAAAAAAAAATAACGATTGCCATTTTCTTACTTGTATACTGTTCAAGTTCACACGATCGGGTACAAAAAGTCTAGAAACTATGCAACATTGTTTCAGGCCACTTGCTTACTGTTTCAGTACTCATTATCTGAAAAACGAAATGTATGTGTGTTTATGTGTGTGTGTGTGTGTGTGTGTAGGGGGATATGGGGTAGAGTGCACATGTAGGCTACGCAAAGAAACTGCATGAGTTCTGACATTGGAGTGAATATCTGTCAATAGCTCTATCAAAAACAACGTGGGTAGGATTTGAGGTTAGAACTCTGTTTATGTAAGTAAGTGATTTAAGGTGTTAGTACACTTTCTTTGATCTAGTTGTATTAAAACTTTTATATTCAACTTAGTCATAGTAATTCTGGCATGTTAAAGGGTGGGTCTGTAGGAAATTCAAATGTAAACGAACACCTTTCTCACAGTTGACCACGTTACTTTAAATGTTGTATTAGTGATGGGCAAATTTATTTTGGGGACATGCGCAAAAAATGGAAATCGGTCTACCTCACTTTTAGTCTGTAAATGTGTCGGCATGGAAAAATTATGTTTTCGGCCTTCCCACATACAAGCGTGGCATTCTATCATATACTGTTAAAAAGCTCTCTTATCTCCACAGTATTAAGCAAAAATATTTTTGAACCTTAGGCTTATAAAACTTAATTACCATTGAAGATCAATGATTATTTTTATTTATGGTTTAATATATATTTTACATGAGAATCACTTGAGCCGAGACCATGATCCCGGGAAAAACCGGAAATGAGTTAGAAAATTAGATAAGTGGGAAACGTGGTGGGCGGTGCAATTAGCCGGCGTATTTTCTCGAAGCATTCCTGTTTCCCCCGCCATTGCATTTCACCGATTCTCCATCTCCACCTCATCTGACCTCCGGCGTTCCAAAATCTCTCAGTTCAACAGAGCAGATGTGAAACCTGCATAACCCTTTCACACCAACCTTAATTTGAGGTTTCATGTGTCGGGACCAAATTTATGATGCGTACTGTACTTGAGTCCACACAACATATGTTTCGTAGTCACAGCCAATTAGCTGTAGGCTATATGTTCTGCTACAATTATATGAACCTATTATGACTTAGACCAGTAAGACGGTTTGCGAATCATTTACCTGCAAGCAATATCATTGGCCGTTGAGCTTCGCAGTGTGCAGGACGGACCGAAAATTACCTGCACGTGCGTAATGTACACAAATGTGTACACTGGGTCAGAATGGATTAAATAATACGCTGGGAACGAGGTGTCCTAAAGGGTGGTGCCAGCTCTTGACGTCATAAAATTAAGCGATGGCCACACTGAAAAAAAAAAACGAAAAGCCGTTATGGGTTATACGAGAGCACCAGATGTGATCCCTTCCATAACATGCGCCTCGTTTCCGGTACGCGAAAACTCAGGTCATCGATTAATCTGGGATTGAATCCAAAACTCGACGGGTCGTTGAAAAAGTGAGCTCCCATATGTGGTTAAAGAAATACATGAAAATTTCTGAAAAGGTTGTTGAAGATCTTTTAAAAAATAAGATAGTATCTCAGTTTTCTTTAATGCACTTATTGTTTGGTACAGTTCAAGGATTAACTGAATACTGGACGAGTGCCTCAAACACAGTGCGATATCATTACCTTGCATCGTTGCGAAACGAAATACTGCAATACTCGAGTCTACATTAGATGGTCGTTAACAATACTTTTCTGTAGAGGTTTCAGCATCTTGGTCATGCTCAAAAAGCTGGTTAAACTCACTTCGAGGTTCGAGACAACTGATAAATCGAGACATTGTTTAGGAACTGAAATTTATCCTGGGTTATTTGCTTTTTCGTGTCTTACTCGAAAAGGATGGGCGTTTCTTGAATACCTGCAATGTTTATGTTTCAGGCAGCATACTCATTCTGTGAGACCACATAATTAGAGCCTCTAACGTCCCAATTTACGACAATGCCATCAAGAAGTGTTTATTCAATACACCTGACTTCACTTACATAGAGAAAGCAACACAGACGTATCTCAAAGATTATGGTTGCCACGTGGGATTGTTAGGTACTCAGGCGGTCTGCCATCACTTTCATTCCTAACAACTTAGATAATTATAAAATATTTATACTTACAGATCCTTCAGTGATATATTCAAATTTATAAACGCAGTCAGCCAGTCGCACATACGTCCGAAATAAACACGCCCACTTATAAGCTAACAGGTTCTTTTTATTGATGAACACTTTATTTTCAGATTTATAACTTAAGAATTGATCCTCAGATATTGAAAAAACTGGCCCTGGGTGAAGTTAAACTTTGTTTAACGATTGTTTCTCGGCAAAATAAGCTAAAGCCTTTTACAGCGACGAATTTCATTAGGTCATATTTTCATGCAAACAGAATTCAAAATTTTAATTAAAATATTTTTCTTTTTGGAGTCAGTGTATTATTTCCTTCTAAAGAATTGTTTGATAATTTTTCATAAACTTACGAAATTTATTCAGATAAGTCTATTTAGAAGATGGCTTACAAGAAAGCTAAAACATAACTTAATTCTGAAAACAATGCACATTCGTAACTTTCCAGAGATATAAATTTTTATATTGTACATTTATACAAAGTTCATTGCTACTTATTGTTTCTTCATTGTTCTATAACATTTCTTAGCCTTGATTCAAAATTATTATTATTTTATTTTTAACATATTTCTTGGCATTCTTAGAGACATTAATAAGTGGGGCTACAACCAAATGTTAAAAAAAATATCAAATTAAGTTGGAAGTAGATTTTTTTTTATTATTATAGTAAAGATGATGGTGAATAGAAAGAATGTGGTCACGATTTCCAAACCTGTTTCACGCAAAAAAAATCTCAGAACGTAAGACCACAAACATCTTGTTTATGCAAATCACTGACCACCTGTAACCAACAAGAAAGCTAGAGGACTGTCACCTGAGGTACAAGTTCCCGGCGGAACCGGCGTTTTCCTCACCAAACCTCCCCTCCTGGTGGCCGATACCTATTAAAAGGTTATACCAGGAGCACTTCTTTCTACTTTTACGTTATCCTTCCCTTCAAACTAAAGCTTACTCGGCTCTTTGTTTCTCAGGGTACCGCCAGGAACTTGCAATTTTGTGACCGTCATGCTGGGCCGAAATGAATTTAAAGTGCTANTTTGTTTCTCAGGGTACCGCCAGGAACTTGCAATTTTGTGACCGTCATGCTGGGCCGAAATGAATTTAAAGTGCTAAACTAACTATTCTACCAAACATTCCTAACGCGTACAGCGCGAGTCCTTCTTTCACGAGAAATTTAAGCATGACGGTATTCCATTAACGCAAACGCGGCTCAGTGCGTGCGGGTGTGGACCGGACTTAGATTTGGGGGTAGTCGGTAAACCAGAATTACCCCTTCCTCCTCGCCCGCCGCTCGCAAAGAGCACGAAACTATTCCACACTGCAGACTTTCGTTACCGTCCCATTCACAGATGTCAATAGGAAGAAGTCATGACCGGTATCCAGACAGGCGTGAAGAGTTTCCCTGGGTCGAGATCGCTGACGCAATGACGCACTCGACTTGCCAGGGCCTCGTCGCGATTCTACGCCACTGCCCACCAGCCACAGCTGTCTTCTTCTCTCTTTCCTTCCTGTTGTTGTAACTCTAATCTTCAGTTGGATCGATCGTCGTGGCGGAGAAAGGGAGAGTTTCCCTGGGCGCGAAGCTGCACTGCGTCAGTTCACACATGCCAGGGCCTCGTCGCGATCCCAGTCTGGCCAGTCAGACCCTTCCTACGGACATCACATGCACACACATACTACCATTTTACTTTGACCGAAGTCTCGTCTTTCGGTTGGAGCAAGCTCCGTCCTTCTTCCAAATCTCGTTCCGGTTTCATAGCTGTGGTCGTCTTCCTGGAACAAACACAAGTGCATGATCCAGGAAATAGAGGATATTCGTCTTTTCCNTTCATAGCTGTGGTCGTCTTCCTGGAACAAACACAAGTGCATGATCCAGGAAATAGAGGATATTCGTCTTTTCCGGTAGTTTTCCTAATAGAGGGAGAGTGGGGTTCTAACCAGTTTCCAGACGGCGAGAAGAGTTTCCCTGGGTCGAGATCGCTGACGCAATGACGCACTCGACTTGCCAGGGCCTCGTCGCTATTCTTCGCCGTGTTTTCACTGTTCATTCCATTTCTGCCTTTATCTCTCGTTTGCCGTTGTTATGCTTGGTCGGATTTCCGAATGCGCGAGTCTTCCCTGGTCAGGTGCTCATCCCGTCAGCAACACTTCCCAGTTCTTCCCACCCACCTCCTGGCCGGTCAGGCCACTCTCTCTCTTCCACTTTTGTTACGTCCGGTTAGTTAGGATACAGTCCGGATTTGAAGGACTAGTACCTGACCACAGTGTACCCATTGAAGGGCTTACTGTAATCAAAGGTACGCCTCCCGTATGTACGGACTGCATCCTTTTAAATAGAATTCGGGTCAAAACGTTCTCCTCTGCGCCAGAAGCACTCCTTCAGAAGACTGACGAGTGCCTCCGGACTGGTGGGCAGACCTACCTGGGCGACGGCAAGCCTGTCCACACACTCCAGACGTGGGAAGAGAACTTTATCTCCTCCTTCCATTTGTCTTACCACGAGGCTTATTGCTGCTGTTAGTGTACTTGGGTCTTCTAACCTGGAGATCTGGGCACCCCGCACGACCTCGTCGTACAGTTCCCAGGGCTCCTTAGGGTTGGCCCCCACTGGCCAGGTCTGGATTCCAGCATCCATCGTGTTTCTGTTTGTTGGCCAGTCAATGGTGATGGACTTTTCGGTAGATGGCGTGGATTCGCTTTGGCGAACTAACTGTTTTAGGATGAGGACTTCCCTCTTCCTTTCCTCCTCACTACCGTCCTCGATTTCGGGTGTTACTTCTATAGGGAGGTCTAGCGTCTCCGCTACCCTTCTCCTATTAATGGTGCAGACTGCTCTTCTTGTCTGGTCGCGGACCATTTTCCTTATGTTGCGACCTGCACTCATGAAGCCTTCCCTCACGTAGAGAACAGGGCTCCAGGTGCAGGGCCAACCTTTCTTGGTCTGAGTTATATCCGTGGTTTCTTCTTCATCTATGAGATGCAGAACTGACCCCTGAAACCTTGGCTCCGGAGGTTTTTCCTTTGCTAGGGTATCTGGTGTTTCTGTTTTCTGGGTTGGTGTTGTGCATCCAAGGCTATGGACTTGGACTGGCTCTTCTTCCTCCAGTATGACTGTTGGAAAAAGGTGTTCAGCCATCTTGATTGTTGGTTACATCCTGTTCATCTACTTCCAGAGTTCTGCTCAGACTGGTGCTCAACCACCACACGTCAAACTCCTCGTTCCTTTTTCCTACAGCTGTTAGGTACTCCAACACTTTTGGCGCCAGTACCCTAGAGGCTAGCATTCGTCTCAGTTCAAGGTTTCCTGTGCTGCCCTCGAAGGAGGTCCGAAGATCCTCAATCTTTGGACAGTCAAAGAGCAAGTGTGTGGAAGTATCAGGTACTCCACACACCACACATTCCGGATCATCGACCAGAGCCATTGAACACAACTTAGCCTTGAAATTTCCATGGCCAGTCAGAAACTGCGCACAGTAGTGACCAATGGATAGCCACCCCGCCCGCAGCCTCAGCCTGACGTCCGGAAAGATCTCGTGCGTTAGTCTTCCCTTTTCCGATGCATCCCACCTTCTCTGCCAATCACTCATGGTTTGTTCCCTTAAGTACTTGGCTTCCTCGGGGGGGACAAGTCCCATCCATCTAGCTCTGCTAAGCTTTCCCCTTTCCTGTATGAGCAGATCCAGTGGAACTTCTCCTGCAATTACTTGCAGGGCATCGTTGGAGGTTGTCCTATAAGCTCTCGTGATTCCCAGAAGTGCTGCTCTTTGAGCGCTGATTATCTTGCGTTTTACAAGGACCTTGAACGTTTCCTGGTACCATACACCAGAGGCGTAGGTCACTACGGCCAGGAAGACTCCTCTGTATAGTAACTTGAGCGTGTGGTAGCCGAGACCCCAGTTTGCCGGAGCCACAGCCCTGATCTTGTGGAACATTACCACTGCCTTATTCACCGCATAGGCCGCGTGTCTTTGGAACGAGAGACGGGTCTGCAGGATCACACCCAGGTACTTCATCTCTTGGACGAGTTTTACAACTCGCCCTTCGAATCTTAGTACTGGCTTTTGCTGGAGGGAACCTTTCAGAATAATGGCGTTCATCTTATCTACAGCGAACCTCAGCTTGAAGTTCGCTGCCCATACTCTAATTGCCTCCATTGCAATAGCCACTTTTTCCTCCAGCTCTCGCCGTGTCCATGCAGGTATCAGAAGTAATCCGTCATCTGCGTATCCGTAGATCACACAGCCCTCCGGTAAGTCAAGCCTGAGCAGTCCTTCAAATATAATGTTCCAGAGAATGGGACCGAGGACAGAACCTTGGGGGCACCCTTTCGTTAGTTGTTTGTGCTCTCTATGTTCCCCTATATGTTTTTCACAGGTCCTCTCATTTATAAAGTCCCTGATCAATACGTACAGGTTTTTCGGACACTCCAGTAGCCGTAGTTGCCACAGTATTTGTGGCCACCAGGCGTTATCAAATGCCCCCGAGATATCCAGAGAAATCGCTAGTACATAATCATGCTCGTAATCCTTTACCTGGTTCACCATGTCTATCACTGCTTTCTCGGTACTTTTCCCCTTCATGAAGCCATATTGTTTTGCATGGATACCTTGCACCACGTCAAGGTATTCCATGAGCCTTCTGTTGATTAGGCGTTCTAGTACCTTTCCCATCACACTCAAGAGCGTGATGGGTCTGTAGGACTTGGCTAGTCTTGGGTTCTTTCCTCCCCCTTTGTAAATGATTTTCAGCAGTCCACGCTTCCAGCATANCTGTAGGACTTGGCTAGTCTTGGGTTCTTTCCTCCCCCTTTGTAAATGATTTTCAGCAGTCCACGCTTCCAGCATGCAGGGAAACTACCCATTTCCAGACATTGGTTGAACAATTCTAGCATTTCATTTCTGATTCTCGGATATGCTCGGAGGAGCATTTCTCCTGTCAGTCCATCCATTCCCGGGGCCTTCTTCAGCTTTGTCCCTTTCACGATTCGGTTCAGTTCTTCCATTGAGAATACTGAAGTGTCCTCCGTCCCGATCCCCTCCCTGGCCATATATCTCAGTTCTCTGTGGTACTCGTTCTCCCCTACCATGTCATCGTCAGGCAACAAGACTTCCATCAGGTGCCTGGCGTTTTCCTCGAAGGACTGCAGCAACTGTCCATCACGATCTAGGGCTGGAAGCTCGTCTGAGTTTCTAATCTTCCCTGACACCATTCGGTATACAAGGCCCCATGGGTCTTCATTTCCCCTATCTGTTACCAGCTGTCTCCATGCTGTTTGTCTTTTCTTCCTTAGCATCCGCCGATAGTCCGCTCTCAAGACATTGTACCTTCTGATTTCCCTTACCCGAGAATCTGGTTGATATGTTCTTTTAAAGGTTTTGCGAGCTCTCTTCACCGCTCTCCTTTGCAGTTCAAGCTCGTCATCCCACCAGGGATGATGTGGAACTTTCCTGGACACCCTAGGAATTGCTTCCTGACAGGTGTCCATTATTACTGCCACCAGTTCTTTTGCCTTCTGATCCAGGTTTTCATGATTACTTGTTCTATACCTTTCCAGCCTTCTCAGAAGTACTTTGTCAAAGAGCGGCCAGTCAGCTTTTGGTGTTATGTATCGGGGCCTTGCATTTCTCTCACTATTTCCCCTATTACACCGAATGGTGAACAGGATCATCTTATGATCAGAGTCCAGCTCGTCCGAAACTCTCCAGTCCCCAATACGTCCCAGGGCATGCGGTGTCGCTATTGTTGCGTCTAGATATGATTCAGAATCATGGGCTGGTGACCAATAGGTCGCCGGATGTCCTGGCGTGTTTGCAACCTGCAAGTTGTTCTCAGTTAGATACTCATTTACCTCCTCTCCTCTTCCGTTAGTTACTGGTGAGTTCCAAAGTTCAGACTTTGCATTGATGTCCACACCGAAGATTATATCTTTCTCCTTGGCTCTTCGAACTATCACACTCCACTGAGTCCTGGGGTTGGAAGTATGAAGATACAATCGTCACACTTCCTCCTCCCATTTCCACCTTCAAACACGCATGATGCGTGTTTGACAGAGCCTCCAGTGGGATGTAGCTTATCTCAGGGTTACGTACCCATATCCCTGCCATCGGTCTTTCTCCCACCAGCACAAAACGTCCCTGAAGAGAAGGTATTTTCCCATGAAGCAGGTAGGGCTCCTGCATCAATACCATGTCAAGATTTTGCTCCATTCCAATTCTATGCAGTTCCATTGTTGGAACTGCTGCCCTTTGCAGGTTGATTTGCCCGATGCGTAGCAGCGCATTTCTCCTAGACATACTGGGTCCTGTCAAGTTCCAGAGCTAGCAGTCTCTGGTGAACTGGACATTCGTTCGATCCCACTCTGTGATCCACCTCTTTCCTTTTGTCTTTTACACAATTTACACCCTTGGCTGTTTGCTCTTTACTTTTGCACTCGGCAAAAGTGTGTCCCACTTCAGCGCATCCGGAACATGCCATTTGAGCATGACACCTTTCTTTGATGTGTCCATAGCCTTGGCACTTGAAACACCTTGTGGGCATCAAGTACTCTCTGACTCTGCACCTTTGAAAACCCACATACAAATGGTCCATTTGTATCAGCATCCCTCTCAAGGCGGGGGTTGTTTCTAAGACCAGATTTACTTTATCCTTAACATGACGGGGACCTGTTCTAAACCGAACTGTGGCGTTCTTTTGGAACTCCTCTTTCCCTATCTGTTTTTCACAGAAGTTCTGCTCGCACAGAGTCTCCAGGAAGTTCTCATTGGCATAGTCCCGAGGGACATCGAAAACTATGACTTTTGGTCCCCGTCTTTTGGGATCTTCAACCCGAAGCCCCAGTTCTGCCATTTTTTGCGTGCTCTTCAGCTTGGTCATTGTTTCCTCATCCTCTGCCTCAAGAAGGATACCGCCTTTTCCAACTGATCGTAAGTTCCTTATCTTTAAGTGCTCTTTTACCGGGTTCAACGCCTTAAGTTTGCCCTTAACTTCGTCCGGCTTACCTTCCCCTTCTTGAGGGTAGATAAGCACGGTCTTTCGTGCTGTAAGTCTGCGGCCTTGTACTGTTTGCCACTGCCCTGTTACATTTTGGTCTGGCTTATCCTTGGTTTCCTTTTGTTGCCTCACTATCTCTGAGAAACTCAGAGGGGCCTTGGCTTTGGTGCCCAGTTCTGTGGCTACAACCTTCCTTTCTTTGAGTTTCTCAAGAAGAGAAACTTTCCCCGATAATCCTTGGTTTTCAGCCTGTAATACCGCATTTTTCAGCAACTGCATGTCCAGCAGCGCTTTAAGCCTCGGGATTCTAGGCAGCAAGAAGTTGGATGCCTCCTTGCTTACCTTCTTCTTTTCATCCGTTACATAGCAGGTAATTTCCTCCAGAGCCAGGGAGGTTTCTGACTGTATTGCCTCATAGGCCAGTTCGCTTTCAGACTTTTTCTCCTCTTCCTCCTGTTCTACTGATTCAGCCCAGCTAGCTTCCTCTGGCTTAGGCGGGGAGTCAGTGTCGCCCACACTGCTCTCCTTGGTGTCTCTTTGGTCAATGGCTTCTGCGACCACAGCAGCCATGATTTTGCCATCTTGCCCCCATATATAGGGGAGGATCTTTCTCAACCAGTATGATTCCACCTGTGAGGGTGGAAGCAACTGATCCCACTTGGTATCACTATCCAGTATTCTTTGTACATAGTACATAGCTCGATCCTTTTCTAGTTTTATCCCTTTTACCGATGCATTAAGGAAACCTCGCCTCTCTAGGTTCGGTCCCTGGAACACTTTTCCGGGGGCTCTCTGGTACACAAGGTACCAGGGGTCCCTCTTTTCGGCCATTACTTGGTTGAGGGTTTTAACCTCTGGACAGACCTCTGCGAGGTACAGCCCTTGGCTGGGGCTAGTGATCTGAGACCACCGCCCCACCCGGTACTGTCTTTAACCCATTCTGTGCTGCCCTCTTAGCCGATTAAGGACTTAGAGCAACACACAAGAGAATCTGTCTCTCGGTTGACTGGTTGCCTTAATGCGTTGTCACCACCCGCCCACGTTGAGGGGGGGCAGCACACAGTACCTTTTCTCACAGTAGCCCTTTCGCAAGCGAAGAATGGGCAGCAGAGCGGCATAGTCTTACGCCCGAACTAAAGGTACTACAGCTTTGTTCGTGATACACTGTTCCACCAATTCGCAGTGTGGGGTTAATCTCAGTTGGATCTCCAATCCAGCGGGTGGTACCCTGAGGTACAGGAACACCAAGCCCGTAGAACTTATGTTCTCGCACAAGCAGTGAACTACGAAATGCGTGACTTGTGACGCGCGTGAACGGTAGGCCTCCCTGAAAATATATGTCTACTGCGGTTTGATCATTCCAGATACAGCTTTATAAATGGTAACACTCCTCACACTAAGTGGGCTTGACAACGTCAAAGCCAAAAGGAATTTGAAGCAGCTGCTAACTGTCTGCTTCGGAATCATAAGAGAGAACATCTTTACAAATCCACCGAAATCGTGTCACGCAGGAGTCGTTTTCCACGAGAATGCAGCCAAAACTTTAAAATAGCATTCCTTTCCTACAAATTTCATTTTCTCACCTTCAGGAGTAGTTTACCAGAATAAATTCTAGTGGATTTTGTGACAAATTTTCCGGGAGAGACAATTTTTCAAAATTACTTCTGTAGAGCTTACAAGTATGTATTCTCTACGCAGAATACGAATACGTCGTTCTTTTGTTTCCAATATTTATATTTTCATAAATATTATTACAGTTGTGTCAGAACTAAGATACTGCACGACCTTAAAGTAAAGTACAGTGTTATCTACCCAAGCGTAACTTAAAATAACTGTCACCTGATTCCTGAGATTAGCGCCTTGTTCGAAAAGAACTGCGAGAGAAAATGTTTCTTCATAACTAGGAAATTTAAGTCTTTTATGAGGCTGAATTTAAACATCTGAAATTCACTTAATGAGTATCAGTTAAATTACGTGATAAACCTGTAAATCGATGAAAAACTGCCCGGCTTTGTCTCTGCGGGTGCATTCTGTTAGATAGTCTTATTTCCTACCATAATTTTTGACACAGTGAAAATTAAAAATTCTGTAGGTCATTGCTTAAAGTTTATCTTTTAGTGTCATGGTTATTTACTGAAGTATATTATTGTTCCACTTTCCTCGCCTTTCTGACAGATTTTTGTGCTTATGCTACTTAAAAGGCAACAGGCATTGTGGTAGTTGGCTGATTGCACTGAAAGAAAGAACTCCTTGGCACAAACAATATTTCTTCCTGTCAACCGAACACTACGTTTAAATTGTGACAAATAGATGTTTTGTTGATGTAACTGAATATTATATTAAAACATTTTCTGTTATGGCAAATATTCACTCTGTTGTTTTACACATACGAAGACATTTTGTTGTTTTAAAAAATTAATTTCTTCTAAGCAAAGGAAATGTTCATGTGGGAACACTTTTTCATAAGTCATTATGAAAAGTAAGCACAATTTTCGTTATACTAGCGTTGTGTGGCGTCTCAGTAAGCAGTTTAGTAAATATAAAAATAATCCATAGTACAGCTGAGACTTTGAGCCCTGAGAGCTGGCTTGAGAAGCTGACACTTCATCCACCGACTTACGAGTATCTTTGCTAATTTTTTCTGATATAATTGGTACTGATATAGCAAACTCTACATGCACACACACACATAATAAAGTGTGTTACCACTTGAAATTATATCGTCAAGATTGTTTATACTAGCATTATGCTTTACCAGCCATATTTAAAAGAAACACTACTGAACTACTGATATCCTAACTGTCACAACCGAACGCTCGACATGGTATTTTCGAACAAAGACTTCCACATAACTCGATCACAGTATAACCAGCCAAAGGAAAGCCGGTAATGTACCGATTTGATTTTGTTACTACAAAAAATTTAGTTATTATAGTTACCTTGTTCCGGCTAACAAAATATACATATGTTCGGTTTTAAACAAAGTATGTATTTGACTCAACCGTTGACACATTCAATTGCAAAACTTAGTCCGTACACGTGAAAAAGGTGTCCGTGTACTAAATACATGCTGAATATGTCGAAACAAACGAAAAGGTGTTTGTTTCGACACACTATTTTTAAATACGTTACTTGGTTCACGGATCTTTGCAACAAGAGTGGTTTGGTTGTGTGAACAAAATATTTTTCAATGTAAGCAAACACTCGCCAAGTAAATGTATTTGCTACAGCAACTAAACCATTTTCTCAGTGTAAGTTAAAAAATGGATATGCATGCTAAAAAATATTCGTCGCCGGCGTTTGAAACTAACTGAAACAATCAATATTACTAGGTTATTATTTTGAGGGCAGTACAGAAAATTTTAAAAATTGACAGGGTGAGTGAATGAAGTGAGTGAAGAGATTTGGGCGGCTGTTAATAGCGAGGTCTTGAGAGCCTATGGAGGTGATTGAGGTGGGTATGGAGCAACGCCGGAATGAAGGGGCGGGATAAATGGGAGATCCCGAGAAAACCCGCCTGCCAGCGACATCATCCGGCACGATTCCCACATAAAAAAATCCTGAGGTGACGTAGCCAGGAATCGAACCTGGTTCGCGTAGGTGGGAGGCGAGTGGTCTAACCATCACACCACTGCGGTCCCGGGTCGGGGATGGGAAACAGCGTATGACAAAGGGACGTGTGTTGGAAAAAGGGAAGTCTAACTTTGTACCTACTTAATTTGCAACACCTTGACAATACAATAAGAAAAAATTGGTAAATCCACACAGTCTCCTCTTCTCCTAGGAAAAATAAACATAGGGAGATTATGCTAAATTGATTCGGCTGCCGTCCCCGAGTGACGGACCATTTTAGCCTGCAAGCTACAATAATGGGCAAGGTAAGAGACTAGATGAGAGTGGAGCATTTACAGAATGAAGAAGCGGAAGGAAAAGGGAGAACTCCAAAAAAATCCTTCAGAATATGGCATTGCTCGCCTCACTCCCCACGTGCGAAAAATTTCCGGCCGTCGGGGCCTGGGAGAATAACAGGAAATTCTACAGAATCGGGTTGGCGTTGCGGTTCCTTTGATGTGGGCGTATACGGCGAGATTGTGAGGCAGGCCTTGTTTTTAATTGGCTTCTGGGTGCTGCGAAAGGTTTCCTATTGGCTTGGCTGCTGGCGAGGCAGTAAGTTACCAGGCACCGATTGGCGTACGGCGTTCCAACATGTTACTGACTCTTGGCGCCATTTTTCTGGCTTGTGTGCCTGGAATTTTCGGTATGAGAGGCTGTTTCACTTCTGTATTCTGAATTATTCTGTAACCAAGGTTCGAACAGGAGACACCAACAGTGGGAGGTTACTAACACAATTATAAGTATAGGCTGTTCGCGGTAAACTAAGCACTTGTGATAGCCCTGCTTAAGCTCTACTTGTGTGCACATTGCGTATTATTCCACCGTATGATGTTTAACATTGTCAAGAGTCTTATCAGTTTACTCATGCGCCGGTCAAGTGAAACTGTGAAATTATTGGAAAGAAAGAACTTTTGCAGATTTGCTTACTCTTATACTTATATGCATTAAACTGACACTTTTAATTCAACGTCGAAACATGGAACTACTTTCCGTCCATTTTTACCAACTTACTGGGCATATGTCAGTTAGCGTCCCCGTTTAAACACAGGTAGAGACAGCGACATTTTCTAAAGATTGATTCCAAAAGTGCTCACCTAACTGTGAACAGCCTTTACTAAAGAAAATTACAACTACAGTATTTACTAGTACTTGTTATATATAGTGCGGCTGAATTCGTCCAACAAACTTCGTGAAGTGATCCCTCATGTAATATAGTGTGAGTAATATACATGACACTTCTTACCTAAACTTAATATTAAGGGTAGTAGTATGAGCCCATAGAAATCGAGATTTTAAACTGTATCTTTGAAAAATAGTGGAAACAAAGTGGAGTTAAATCGCAACTCTCCGAAACTTGTTTTCTGTTTTTGGGATCTTCAATCTATGAGAAAACTGTTGTTAATACCTCCCAGAGTAATAAAATTAACAGGTCTGGCCACCCCTCTTATTGCAAAGATTTTTTTTTTTTTTTCGTCTGGAGTTAACTTTTGACGCCGGTTTATTGATCATAATTGCCTAATAAACATAAATGACGCTCTTGTTGCAAGTGCTCAGGGCCTGCCGTTTTCGTGTACAACGCACACAAACTTTGGTTACAGTGATACACCGTCTATGTAGGCTATACCATCTGCGTGTATCTATAGTGCGCTTCTGTTCCCACCGTGCAGACGATGGTGGAGGAGAATTTTATCACTTACTATAAATAACATGTAACATATATTTATAATCTTACTGTACTGAACACGTGTTTGTTTCTGGCGACAGACACCTGTTGTGTGAATCTATGCAGGAAGTATTTGTATTGCCTACAAGCCTGGAATCTATGCAGGAAGTATTTGTATTGCCTACACGCCTGGAACCTTACCGCTGCCAGCGAAATTTTTATTTTCGTTTGTCCGTCATTTTACCGGAAAGCGCAGACAAATATTTATCCAGAATACTCTGTAAGATTACAGATAAGTTGCTTTTTTTTACATTTACTTCCAGTTTAAAAATATATTACAAATATTTAGTTAAATGGGTGTTTCTCTGTACATAAAAAAACTTTTTTTGTTTTAATTAAAACATTTTATTTTAAAAACAGATTTTAACAAGTTTAAAAAAAATGTATTTATGTATGACGCTTGGCACTTGCCTACGGTTTTCTGGTACCGATGTAGGGTTTAAGATTATTATTTCTTTAAATGTGACATGTACACCGCTGAAATTTCTAAAAAATGTTTAATATTTAGCACTGGTGACTGTTATAGATCTCTGGTTCTACTTTATTGTGTTTGGATGAGCAGGTCCGAGTGGCATGTGTATCTTTTAAAGGTTTTACACAATTGAAAACTTAAGCAGTTATCTTAAGGATAAAAGAGCAGTAATTTCACAACATTTTTGCATACTCAACAGTGATTTATTTTTTTATGCCTGCTGCTAAAAACTATTGCAAAAACATGAATGCAATTAGACAAAAACCCTCATATCCATTTAAATTTCAAACAGCACACTTTAAAGATGTTTTTACTGTAGGCCTATGCATAGTTTTTGTTACTGATCTGCTCTCTGCAAAATTCTAATGCTTACTCCTTAAGTTTTCGAAAGCGTGAATCCGTTACCACTTAACTTCCGCAGAAGCGATAATTTTCTGGCTACAGTGGCGGAAAAAGTTCCGCGTAGCCTCGGTATTGTTCGTTCCCGAAACACGAAACTCTATGAAATAGAGAGACGTTCCGTATGTTGTATTTCCTTATCTAGGCTCCATTTTCAAAATTTCCTTATATAAAATGTATATTTCAGTAAAAAAAAAATAGTTCCGTTAGTTTACAGAAATTTTTAACACAGTGTAAGACTGCCCCGAGGTTCCCAACAAGCGGACTGTGACTCAACTTTCCGAAGACGAACGACATACTGCAAGAATTGAGATAAATATGACTCCAGAAAATACACGTAACAGCATAAATTGGTTTACGTTTTTATATTACACCTGTTTTAAAAAATGATAAATTCGATTTCATAAGGCTATATCTTTTGAACTGTGGAACAGGGAACCATGCGGTAAAAGGATGAAATACATGTCCGGCAATAAATGTTGCTTTCAATTATCACAAATGCTCAACATGACCCTCCGCAGACGCACGGCATACATCTACACGATAGTTCAACTCATCCCACACATTGGCGGGCATTTCTGGAGTCACTGCAGCCACTGATGTTGTTATGCAGTTTCGAAGTTCGTCCGTTGTAGTAGGAAGGGGCGGCACATAAACTGAATCCGTCGCAAATCCCCAAAAGAAAAAAACCACAGGATGATCAGGCGACCTTGGTGGCCAGCAGCGCAACGCTAAGTCAGCAGTTCCCATGCGACCGATCCATTGGTGCTGAAGCTCTTTGTTCAGGAATGATCGAACTTGCACGTGCCAGTGAGGTGGTGCTCCGTCCTGCTGGAAAATTAAGTCAGCCGAATCTGCCCGTGAATGCGGGGGGAAGCCAGTTCTGCAAAATTTGCAAGTTTCAGATTCCCGTGGCTGTGTTGTCAGGAAAAAATAACCGAGCGTAAATCATTTATCGGAAAACGGTGCAGAACACATCCGCGTAAGGAGACTCCCTCTCATGCCCTCATGCATGTGGCTGTTGTGATCCCTAAGTCCGTACGTTGTGGAGGTTCGCCATACCGATGAGATAAAACGTGGCCTCGTCTTTGAACACTGCGAGTGGAAGGAAAGCATCATCTTCGATTTCCTTTCCGAGAATAAATGCAATAAACGCCACGCGTCGCTGACTTGACATGGAGAGTGCACGAGCTCGAACCTGTATGGCTTGGATAACAAACCCCGTCGCAGAACACGCCAGACAGTCGTGTGGGGAGAGGTTAGCTCTCGGCCGGCACGGCGGGTAGATTTCTGAGGATTTCTTACGAGACTCCTCCGGATGCGCCCAGCATTCTCGTCGAGACGTGGGGGCGACCTGTTGATTTCCCCTTGCACGAACAACCTGTGTGTCGAAACTGCTCGTGCCAACGTCGAACGCTCTGGGCAGTAGGGGGTGCAGTGCCGTACTCTCTCGCCGGAAACCTCGCTGCACCGTTGTCACAGACTTGCAGTTGGTGAATTGGAGAATGCAAATGGCCTTCTGTTGTGGGTTTGTCATCATGACGCGTACTGAAGGGAGCTCGCCTGCTGGCTACTCGCCGTCTACGAACCAGGGAGGCACCTAGCGGCAACCAAGTGAAACATTTCAGTCCTCCCTTAGCAGTTAACGGACATGCTCTCTTACGTGTGGGACCCCGGCATGACTCAAGCAAGCATCGAGTCGGCACTCAAGTGATTCAGATCCCTTTCAAGGGGGGGGGGTAAGGGGGTTATTGATAGGTTGTAATTCTCGTAAACAAAACTTATTGTCAGATATATAATTAATTATTTACCGCATGGTCCTTTGTTCTATAGTTTAAAAGATATAGCCTTTTGAAATCAAATGAATCTTTTTTAAACATTCTGTATTTTTACATAAATTATATTACAAATCTTAAAAATACGTATTAATTTTTCTTTGTGAAATTGCATGTAACATAAAAATAATTAATCAGAAAAATGGTTTCAACAACTGGACTGCCTACTGGAAGAAAAATCTTCAAGTTGTTGCAGTTGTGTAGTTCTGTAACTGCTCTAGTACTTTCCTTTTTTTAAGGAGATTGTAGTTATTCTACGAACACAAGTCATGGATAAAAGTAAGATGGAAGTTCTTTCAGAATGTTTTATTTGCTATAAAGTTGATATGATTTAGTGTGCATTCAACATACCGCACACAGACGTATAAGAAAGAGCTGTAAAAAAAACCTTACTTTAAATATAATGTATCTTATAAGAAGCCAACGTAGGAATTTATAAAACTTTTCAAATGTTAAATTACTTGTAAAATGCTGATTGACAACTTATTTCAAATGCTTCTTCGAAAAAAAAAAAGTGTCTAAAATTACAGTTTTAGTATGATTTCAATATGATTTGTATCATCAGAATTGTTTTTTCCCTAAGAACAAAAATATTTTACCGCCAACGATATACCCTTTACGCTATCAAAGCGTTTGCTATGGTAACAGATTCAGTTTTACGTTTCGAAGAATTATATCTTCCTTTAATGAAACTGGTTCAAATATCTTAAAATCAATAAGTAATAAATGCACTTAATGGCGACACCTATAATCAAGAACGCTAATGGACATTATGGTTAACAAGCAATTCGGTTTATCTGTTGGGCGTTTGTATAAAGCCAATAAACACCACATAACGCCCTAATATGTATTTAGGTTAATGAGCAAGAAACGTTATTACGTATAAACAACTCATTACGCCGTAATATTTATGTAAGTTAATGAGCGAGAAACGTTATTGCGTAGGGTAAACTGCAAATTTGCATGCTGTTAAGAACAAGAAATTTCCAAAGCTTTCGGTGCATTACTATCACGAAAAGTTGTGGCAGAAATGCTTCGGCTGTTTAATGCAAATATTACTGGAAAACTTCATATTTTCTTCTTCACTTCCCGTGAGAAAAATTGCCACAGTTTCCCTTCTCTCCCCACTTTTCTATAACAGGTCCAGAAGAGCCTGTACGCATATCACGTTCTTAGACGTGAGACTATTACGATAAAGCGTTCAACTGCCCAAATTGAGTATATGCACTAACAATAACAGTATAAAATGCAGTTGTGCAGCTGTTTACACTTGTAACTGCAAGTCATGAGGAAAACGCAGTACGTGCACGTTCAAATCGCATTTCGTCAACATGCAAGTTCTACCACCTTAATTTCTTCTCATAATTGTATCAGAGTTAATACACACCGCCTTCGTAAGCAAAGATAAGGTTTAAATATCAGTAAGTTTTGGTACCCGGACGTCTCACACACTGTGTGTATAGAGCTATTTATGTTCACTGCAGAAATGAAAACAGTTGCTGCACGCATAACAACCAAGATACAATGAACTTCTCACGCTTTACCTGCCACTGAATGTGCGGCAAGTGGTCTGACATAACATGTTTCCAACTCTCATAGCAGAAACTCGTTAACAGCTGCAGAATTTACCTTTTTTTTTGTATCATTATTGACATTCTTAATCAACTATCAGTTTTGTTGTGTTTGCCGTAACAGTTAAGATTCAGTTAATTTACGGCGAGGTTAAATATCTAGGTAATCATAATCAAATAACTGAAGTTAATTCATAAAACGCATAACTCAGGTTGAATAACTAAATTTAAAATATTTTTAGTCATGTTACGTAGTGGTAAGAGTATTTGCCTCCCACCTACACGAACCGGGTTTGATTCCCGGCGGGGTTGCTCCTGGATTTTTACATGTGGGAATCGTGCCAGACAATGCCACTGGTTGGTGGGTTTTCTCGGATATCTCCCATTTCCTCCACCCGTTCTCCGTACTCACCTTGCCTCACCCTCATCGGTTCTCAAGGCCTCGATGTTGAGAGCCGCCCAAATCTCTTTACTCACTCACTCATGGCCAGGATTTCTGGTAGAAAGAGAAGACATATATTCGCCAGAAAACATGCATGAAGATAAACAAAACGTACCGATCGTGCTAATGCAAATTCTCTCGACACGTAGTGCAAATAAACTGACAGTCCACTAAACACATTACTTCCTTAGAAAAAGAACACTTTGCTGAGCGGGAACAATAACCAGTTTTCAGGCCTCAAAGCTGTCCTAGTTTTAACGGCTCTAGCACACGCGAGAATGATAAATGGAGTAAAATGATCGTTAGTCTTCGACACTATATTAGCCAGTTTGGCTAAGCCCGGGAAATCACGTGCCTTAGTGCCTAAATGGCATCTTAAAATCAGCTAAACATTAAATTTTAATGTTTACCACTATCCAGAACAAACAAAAGCGGGAACGCACATATACTTCATACGCCCTAGAGTATTGCTATAATAATTAATAATGTTTTGAAAAAATACTTAAATAGACTGATACCTGGGAATCGCTAACAAAAGGTGACAATTCCAGTCAGTCTGGTTTACAAATTTTTATACGACTCTAAAGCGAAAGTCAGCGCAGATCTAGGGATGATGAGGAGGGTAGAGCCCAAAACTGCTGAATGAGTCTCACAGAAATTTAGTTTTAATGAACTGACAGGAGAAAGAGCACACCCTTATAGTTTTTTGGCAGGCCAAACAGTCGGTATATTATATCTTGGCAGACTTCCAATTAAAACTGCAATTTGAGCAAAGTTAATATTTTACTAGCTTTTACCTTCTACTCTTTCATATCATTTTCCAAAAACCATAACTTGCTAAAAGTAGGGCAGACAAATTGACATGATAATTGCGTTTCCTCGGAGTTCACACTACCAACGTGCAGGTTAAGCTTACTATATAATTACTGTTTAAACGGCGGGAAAGGAAACAAAATGGATAAAAATATGTAGTCGCTCATAATACAGGTTCTTACGTGACTCATAATACAGGTTCTTACGTGACTCATAATACAGGTTCTTACGTGACTCAACCGATGTATGTATGTACTTCGGCAGCGAGTTATACAGATCACTGGCAAAAAAAAAAGTAATATGCACAAGTAAGTTCTGCAGCACCATTTCAGAGTAACAGGGACGTAAATGCAATAAAAAAAACCAATTGGAATTACTGAATATATTTAGGGCCTAATGCAATTGACTACATTCATGTTGTAAGTCCCACGCAAGCTTTTCAAAATGTGCCCAATCTGACCGTAAGCAGGCTGCTAGTGTGGCTCGCGTGGACAACATTTTTTTAGTGTGTCGAGGCGAGTGGTTATGGAACAATGCCAGGAGTGTTTACCGCGTGCAGGGTACGCAAGCTTGGTGTTTGCTTACGGATACTGTGACGGAGATGGGCGTGGTGCAGCAGCTGAGTATCCGCGGCGATTCCCCTCCCGCGTCGCTCCGCGCCATACGACGTTCGCTAATGCCTTCCGGTGTTGGAAGGAAACAGGGGCCTGCCCGCGCAAAGAACAACGGAGTGTCCGCATCAGCGGAATGATGTGGCTGCGCTTAATGCAATCGAAGATTCCGCACATCCAAGCGCACGTGCAGTTGCAAGGCATACTGGAGTGGCCCCAACGCAGGTGTGAAGGATTTTGCACGCAGATGGCCTGTACCCCTACCACCAGCAAACAGTGCAACATCTTCGGCCCCAAGATCACGCACCCCCGTATGCGATTTTGCGAATGGTTGCAGAACATGTGAGGACACTACCAAACATTCTCATCGCAGATGAAGCTACGTTCACACGTCAAGGCATTAACATCACACGCAGTTCGCACACGTGGGCACATGAAAATCCACGCGACGTGACCGAAACTAATTTCCAAGAACGCTTTTCAGTGAACGTGTGGTGCGTATTACTTGGCAATCAACGAATTGTACCAGATTTCTTTGAGGACACTCTCAATTCACGCTCCTACAGGGAGTTTCTGGAGAACACCTTACCACAGTTGTTGGATGATGTGCCGTACGCAATACGGCGTGGGATGTGATTGCAGCAGGATGGGGCACCACCACACTTCGGCAGGGCTCTCACTGCATTCCATAACGCTGAGTATTCGCGCAGGTGGATCGGAAGAGGTGGGCCAGTCCCATGGCCGGTGCGCTCTCCGGACCTCTCCCCTTTGGACTTTTTCTTCTGGAGCTGCCTGAAGAATAGGGTTTACAGCAGATGGTGACCAGACACACCAGACCAGTTGCTACAGGCGATAACTGACGCCACCAATAAACTCCAAAATGAACTTTCAAGCAGGCATGCAGAGCAACACTCCATTGTACAACGTATCGCAGTCTGCTTACGGTCAAATGGTGCACATTTTTAACAGCTTGCTTGAGACGTCTAACACGAATGTAATCAATTGCATTAAAGATATTCAGTAATGCCAATTCGTATTTTATTGCATTTATGTGCCATTAAATCTGAAATGAGGCTGCAAAACCCACTTGTGTATATGACATTTTTTGTTGCCAATAATCTGTATGACACGGTGTCGAAGTATGTCGATTGATATGCGGAACATTCTGTATTACATGCGTTCCTCGCATGCTTTCAATCACGTGATAAGCTCAATATATGCCACGACCTGTTGGCGCCTCACGTAGCAGGGTGCCGTCACAACTTAGAAACACATACACTAGAACCACATGCCATAGAACCACACAATACAGAACATTCTAACGAAAACCAGTTCCGTGTTATGTGATTCTAAGGAACGGCAGTTCTTAGATGTGTGTTTTTCTAATGTATGATAGTTCTAAAGCGTGTTTTTCTATTGTACGACCGTTATTACATCTGTGTTTTGGCTGTATGATCGTTCTAAGTTGTGAATTTCGGTGGTACAACGTTTCTTACGTATGTGATTCTTCAATATGTGGTTATAAATTGTGTGTTTATTTCGTACGATCGTTCTAACATAGGTGGTTCTGTTGTATGATCGTTCTATATTGTGAATTTCGTATGTACGTTGTTTCTAACGTATGTGGTTCTGCAATATTTGTTTCTAAAATGTGTGTTTCTTTTGTGCGATCGTTCTAAGATCTGTGGTTCTGTTGTATAGTCGTTCTATATTGTGAATTTCGGTCGTGTGTTGTTTCTAATATTTGTGGTACTGCTTGAAGATTTACATTCGATTTTTTAAGACAATGTTCTTACAATGTCTGTTGTGAACTGACTCACAGATGTTGCCGCTACAGGTTAACCAACGCCTCTGTCTGTAAATTTCTAGCCTCTCGTGTGAGTTCTTGAAGTTATTTTTGTACAGTTCAAACACCCGGCAGATTGCAAGCGCAGTATTATTTTACTGTTATCACTGATGGTTTACCAATGTTCTTCAAGAAAATATTTATCACCTACCACGAAATATTTCTGGTTTTCAGTAGACTGATTGTTTTGGAATGTTCGGTAGTGACTTATATACAAGTAAAATAAACCAGGAGTAAATTATAAATTTCGCTATTAAATTAATTCCTCTGTTAATCTACAACCTAACATGAATTTAGAAAAAAATTTTAATTTCTCAGAGTTACATTATTACATTCACAGAGTAAATAAATTTATGTTATGGAGTAGACATGACAAATATGAAAACGAATCTTCCAGAACTTTTAAATAAAATGTTTTGGATAGTTTTCTAAGTTGTGGCCCTTTTTAATAATCGTGATATGTTTTAAACACAAAACATGTATTTAATTTAAAAATACAATTGGGAATTTTTTTGTATAAGCTATTAGGAGACAACATGTTGCTTATCTATTCTTGCTCATTTGGTTAAAAATATGTTGATGTGTATTTTCTTAGTTTTTGAGTGCTGCGTATGATTGTTTTGTACACACATCTTGATATATTGGGTTCAATAGGTTCACTGATTTATTTCTGCTTTGCTTTGCTGGGATTTTGTTGTTCGCATAAGCACAAACTTATTTTGAACCGATCTAGTTGCATATGTGCTGTACAAAATGACGGTATCTGACTGTAGGTCTGTTTATATATATGTATGTATCTAAATCACATCAATTTCGAACCAAAGTAGTTTCTAAACAATTCTGTGGACAAAACCGGAAAAAGCACAGCGATAACTAAAACCAGTGAATCCTTAGGTCGTGACAGTCGTGTACATCGCAGTGATATTGGCAGCGCAGTACAAAAAGCTGCCTACAAATCCTTCGTGCAGCAATGCAACACTATTTTATCGAATAAATCCTACATAGTGCGCGATATCCAAATAAAATCTTTAGGAATACAGAGATGAAATAAGTAATTTTTTTGGACAAGACCGTTACAAACGCCAAACAGAAATTGCCTTGCCAACTTTTTTCTCTTTCTCTATTGCCGCTCTCACAGTAACGAAATACACCTCAAGGTTAAAAACCAGTACAATAAACAAATAAGGAAAATAGCAATATTTCGTATCTAAGATTACAAGACACCTCATTTAAAAATAAGAGATTCTTATATAAACAAATATTTTACCAGCAGGGTTAAAGTTATGTGAACCATTTGTATTATACAATATTAAATTTCGAGTATAGTAGTCGACAATATGATCAGCCGTGCTCTGTAGTGTGTCCACCCGGTGATAGCATATTTTCTTCAAAATATTAATTAATTGTTTTAATTAAATATGTATTGTTATTTCAGGCAATTTTATAGAAGTACAACACTTCAGTGTCCTGAAAGTCTGCAAGTATCTTTAGAGAAGAGATGTTTTAAGTCACGTGACTGCGTGCGGTTATGGCGTTGTACGACCTCTCGAGTTCCAGTGACTTCCAGAGTTCGCAGTAATCGTTCCAGTCCTACACAGCAACTCACGAAAACAGCTGCCACTGAATACCAGTGGTCGTCAGCAGTATCGCAACCATAGGTGACGTAAGTGAAATATCGACCAGTGAACAGGCCCGTAGTCAAGGGTCGTGGGGGTAGTAAGGCCAGGCCATCCTAAATATGTTTTGGTCCCCCTAAATTTCGAATCACTAATTATTGAAGTATTTATTTGGAAAGTTCATCTACCATGTGAGAAATTACACCCGTGATAATTTACACTAGGAAAACTCCTATAACTCTCACTGATATTGATTTTGGTTTTGTATATTTTTCTACGCGGGCTTTCAAGTTTACAGAATGTGGATTACACATGTGTTCCTACTCCTTCATAGGAACGACGAATTCTTGTTATGTCATTTGACGAATGCAACCATCAATCTACTTCTAATGTCGTAAGTACGACGACTAATCCTTAACGTATAAGACACATAAATTTGCTTGTCTTAAAAATGTTGGCATGTCACATCACAAGTATGAGTTTAGTTTAATGTTTATTTATACCAAGTACTTGGATCAATAGCATTGTTATCAGAAAACCGTAAAAACTTCAACACATCACCTTGTATTCATTAGTACATATAGAACAAACTCGGGTAAGGTGTTTCAACTTCATCATGATCTACTGTAATACATACGTATTTTCATAGGCGAGCTGAACTAGTTAATAAAAGAGAACGCTCCCATATTAAGCGTTTTGTAGAGTGGACATAATTGTATTCCCGAAACCTTCCGTATATCTATATAGCATGCAGTGAAGTCAAAGAAACAATTGCATTAGTGTGCCTCCTACAAACTCAGTTAGAAACTTGGTCGATTACACAATGTACGCGATTACACATTAAAACAAATTTTAATTGTACAAATGCTGCAGTTTTATGTATTTATTGTTCTGTAAGCCGTGACAAGAGGAGAGCTCTGATGTTTCACAGCATCAAAGACAAGGAAACTTATGTATTAAATGTTGCTTATTAAATTAAAAGGAATTAGGACTTGTTACAGCTATCTTTAAATTTAACAGCTTAAGTAAAAATTTTAAGTGACGTTTATAAGGACACTCTTATAATTTTTGTTTGGAAATTTCAGAAAGGTAAATGAAATTATCGCCAACGTAGGCCTTATTTTATCTATTTATATTCATACTTTAGCTTGAATAAATAAATAATATAAAATTTTGTTGATTAATCCATATGACATGAATATATATGTTCTAAGAAAGTTTATGTTTTATTTGTTGACTGTAACTTAATAACTGCCTGTGAATGAGATTCTATTTTCACGAAGATTTAGTATAATTTATCATTACGTGTGTGTGCACATATATATACATAGATATGTATATAAAGTATACACATGTATACATGTATATATACACACATGCATATCAAGAAGGAGACACACTGGGCGGGCAGTCAAGCTCCCCTCCCCCCTTTTTTTCCGCAGCTTCAGGCCTAGCTACGGACCAGCAAGTTAAATCAGTAGTATCGTAACACAGCGAAGGTGTTATTGGATGTTGTTTTAAACTTTTTTTACGAAGGAAAGATAGAATTACAAAATAATTTTCCTGCCTGTGTGTCTGTGTCTATCCTCGTAAACACGTTTGAACACGTGGACCACATTTCACCAAACTCGGTACACATAAAGTACTTAGTAAGTTAACATATAGTACGTAACATCAAACTTTTATAGATTTCGACCGCGCCGGGAACCGATTTTCAAAACGGCGGCCATTTTAGTATGTAGGGTTGTTCGCCATATCTCGGGAACCATTTGATCGAGTTAAACTAAATTTTGTGTGTCGACAGTGCATTATGTAACCAGTGAAATTAGAGATGAATAATGTTGTCGGACAGCCATTTTGAAAGAGCACAAATTGAAAATTAAATCTTTTAAATTATATCTTGAAAACTGCTCAACCTATTATCGCCAAATTTAGCACTTGAGGAAAACTGTGGTAGGCAGTAGCTATAAAATGCAGGTTCTAAAATACCTGGCAGGAAGCGGGGGGCCGGTAGCGTCTCCCCCCCCCCCCCCCCCCCCCC
>NQII01002388.1:310840-358427 GCA_002778355.1 Clitarchus hookeri
CGCGCTACGAAAGGCATCCGTCTCTACGCAAGGCTCTCATCGCTGATTGGCTACGCGAGGTTCTATAAAGGCACTAGTCTCTACGCGAGGCTCTCACAATTTGTTTTGAAAATATTATTTTAAATTTTAATTATTTTTATTTTTTAAATTTTTATTTTTATTTTTTAAATTTAATTTTGATCTTTAACTGATTAGCTACGCAAAGCTCTCGAAACAAGCAAGTCAGTAATGGTCATGTTAGCTGAAGAATGCTAACAAAAAGTCATTTAAGCCCTGTGCTAACTTATAAGAATAGTTGACCATAATTTCCGAACCGTTTAAGATGTAGACGCCAAATTCATATCATAGGCCTCGACACCAACAAGGATAATTATCAAATAGTCATTTAAGCCCTATACTAACTTATAAGAATAGTTAACCATAATTCCCGAACCGTATAAGATGTAGGCGCCAAATTCGTAACATAGGCCTCGACACCAACAAGGATAATTATTAAATAGTAATTTAAGCACTATGATATTTTATAAGCATAGTTGGCCGTAATTCCCGAACTGTTTAAGATGTAGACGCCACTTCGTGGACTGTACATGTTGTGGGTTGTCTTCAACCTTCAAATGGTGCACTTTCTGTCGCTGATATATATGGAGTAGCTATTCATGCAGAACTCTCCACACATTCATATGTCCAGTGCGGACCGCATGCGCCACTTGACGGGTGCTGGCAGATGGCAACTCACGGAACCTCCGCAGTACCTCCTCCTCCTCAAAGAAAGGTGTTCGTACCGACCTTGGACGGCCAGCATTAGGCCTGTACTCCTGTAACATGTACGGTATTGGGACAGGTACGCTCGGTTTCACAGTCTTCAGTGGACCGCTGTAACGTCACGTAAACACACTGCATGACTCTTTCACTCACCGCAAATGTCCCCTGTTCGCAAAGCCTCCTATCAACGTCTGTTAACGTTGAATTCTGCAGCACACGTCTGTTTGGATACCTTTCCCTTGTACATGCGTGCTGCAGCTCTACTGTTGCACTGCGTAGCCCAATACACAAGGTAGATGTCAGTCATTTCAGGCCATGTAAAACTATCCATTTCGCGATACTCCAACTAAGCATCTGTTCCACTCCGCTAAACACTAGTGCAGTGGTTTCGTCTGAGTAAACGACTGGACATTCACAGAACACACAGGCCAAAGACCCTCCACTTGGCAATGGTGTGTGTTGTGTTGCGGCCTACATGGTAGGCCGTTATGACAGGCAATTAATCCTTCTAGTAACTGTATGACGACAAGCCTCTCGCAGCCGTGTTGTGATACCTGCATACACATGGCGTTCACCCACACCAGCCACGAATACGAGTTGGCAATGATAACCATTTCACAGAGTCGAATTGCAACATACACCTCATCCACGATCACAACACCTGCAAGTCAGTTATTACACATAAGAGACATTTGGTAACTTTGGTACGGAGATTTATTTTGTCATACAATTATCGATTACTGCTGTAAATGCTACATTATTGCATGTGGTGTCCTCTTTTCTTTTAATACACACGCTTGATACGCCACAGATTATTCCGCACTCTCAAGTCTCTTGCCATGGTAATGTAACACAGAGAGCTGTAGTTTGATTTGCTATTGTTTCCATTTATTGTAATTTACGGCATATCTCAATGCCACTTTTACGTACTTCTCTCTGTTATCTTGTCCCTTTGATATTCGCAACCATTCGTTGTTGGCTGTTGTGCGTGTTGCCCGCCTGCCAGGTTTTGAACATAATTCTTTCGAAATTTTCAACTCCAATTACCGGAAAATGGTGGGGATAAGTGTGTTTACACAAGGCAACCTTTCTCGTCATTTCGAACATGCGGATTCATATTCCATCAATAATATCCCACATATGCTACCGCGTCATGTCGAATGGCTCGCAATAATATTGGTAACCATTATTATTTCCATGAATTAATTTGAAAACAGTGACAGGTTTTGTGGTATTTGTAGATCATTTGACACTTAAACATTACCAAGGGACGCAGTGTTCCATCATACATATTTTCTCCAACATCTTTAAAAATCTGGTGCACCAGGTTCATCTTCAAAGACGTGTACCGCCCTTGGGATTAGTTTTATACCATAGTCGTATATATGTTTTCGAAGTCTATTTTCGTAATAAGCATGCAGTCGAAGTTTTTCGGTTGAATTTAGATACATCCTCTATATATACCAAACTTTTAACTTCAGAGCGTATTCATTTCTGACAAATTTTTCCACAAGTTAAAACTAGAGTTTAAGATTTTCATGTGTTCGAATTAAAATTTTTTTTATAGGTATTTTGTCATTTGGTAAGTATCTAACGTACAAGACTTTTTTTCGCTAGTGTTGATTGTTGGCGTTCGCGTGTTTCGTATACTCTGTATTTTCAAAAGCTTTTGTTTAACACGTGAAAATTAAAAAATTGTAAATAAATGTGCAATTTGAAAAATAAACAATTATGATTCAATTTCCTTAGCACTTGCCTAGC
Source organism: Clitarchus hookeri (assembly GCA_002778355.1). Classification (NCBI taxonomy): domain Eukaryota; kingdom Metazoa; phylum Arthropoda; class Insecta; order Phasmatodea; family Phasmatidae; genus Clitarchus; species Clitarchus hookeri. Next base: position 313,364 of record NQII01002388.1, read on the forward strand.
TTTCGTCAGCTGAACTACGTGGAAGTTACTGAATGTGAACATTTTTCAAATATTAATACATTTTATTTAAAGCAAGGCAAAAATATATGCTCCCAAACTTTCCTACGACAGGACATTAATTAAGCAACTAAAAAAAAATATATTTATATATATAACGTAAACGTGTATAGTTTTTTATTTGGAGCATTATTGCATGCAGTTTTATGTATCAGTTTTAAATAGGAATGAATTAATGCTACACACGTAAGTAAAACGCTTTCCTTTGAAGTGGTTGCAGGATTATGGTTTCTCTGTCGGAGGAACATAAATTATTAGACGCATATTTAAAAAATATTTATGAAATTTTAGTGGATTGTGAATAATATATATTGATTTTTATTTTGTTTTCTCTATTAAAAAATATGCTGATTTCATTCAAAGTGATGTTTTGACTTAATGTGTTGTCGATTGAATGTAGAAGGGGAAAATATTTAATACGTAATTTTGTATGTCTAGATAAATCTTTAAAATAGATTTCAAAAGTAGTGTCAGATTCATTTTTGTAAGTTGGAGCAATTTTAGGTAGATTAAGTTTTATGAATGCTGCACAACATCGATAACATTAAGTACAAAGCAAACCAAAGGTAGGAAATTTCAGTGCCAGGAAGCTCGCATTTTAATTCGGCATATAATCAAGTACGATGTCAAAGGGAGGATTTCATCACTCATCATCGTATAATACATATTACTATCTATCAAAAACTTGAAGTAACAGTAGTTCTAAAAATATAGATGATTATAACATTTACTAATATAAATGTTTTGACATTGTTGCATGGCAGTCTATAAGCTAATATATTGGACACTATATATTAATGTCATATTGTTTTAAAACTGTTTTGTTTGTTTCTGAGGCTACTTGCTAACCTTAAAGTGTCTGTTTTCTTTTTCGCCAGTTAAGGGAATATGCCTGGTTTAGAAGTTACGAAAGTGCATCGAGGTTGTGACGCTAATTTTTCGTAATTCCAAATTCGCAGCAGGGGCACGCATGCAGCCTGCAGTGAACACGTCAACAAAGGGGACAAGACACATGACAGTCACGAATCCTCGAATGATTTTAGATATCCAATATTTAAAAATGTCAGTGTTTACTGTTTTCTTTTAATTTTCTGTGGTTTGGTACATGGCCAATCAACCAGATATGAAAACTTAAAATATATAGTCTTACAGAGAAATGTAATTTTGTTCTTTCAGCTAAGTCAGCAAACAACAATACATACGTAAAATGTAAGTGAAATTTTCGAAACATTAACATATTTTATTATATCTTACAATATAACACAGAAAAATGTGTAATTATTTTTAAAGGGGGTGATATTTCATAAATAGAGTTATTTAAAATATTGATTTCAAAAACAACTCGCAAACCAAAGATACGAATTTACTCTTTCTTCACTAATATTAAACATAGACACTTCTAAAGCCTTCCGAGCACATTGGTGACTCATTGATAGTATTTTTAATAAAATACTGTGTACATGTAAAATGTAACAATTTGTATCTCTCTTCATGGCGAATTGCTATTTTGAATTTGATTTACACTTAATTTTTCGAAAAAAACTAATTCAAGATATTTTGGCAAACTTTGCCAGCACTATTGTGATGCGCTCCATATGAAACATGTTTATGGCTATAGGAAAGTCAAACTGAAGATTCACACACAAAATTTTCAATTCTACAATGCTATTCAGTATTTATTCATTTTTATCTAAACTAATTCAGATAATCTGTAAACAAATAAATCTCTCATAGAGAAAAAGTTGACAGAACATAAAGCGAGATAAAAGGAAACTAGTGTGCGAAAATTCACACATGCTCATTTCGTCATGAAATTGACAAAGTTATACTACACGCAAAAAGTTATCGTACTTTTATTGTTAATATTTTTTCTGCAAAAGAAAATATTTAACTTCATTTAAAGTTGTCAATACGAGCAATAAGGTGGTAGATGCAAAATTAAAACAAAGTTTTATATGAGGTTTGATATTTGACAAATTTTTCAGTTACAAAAAATTCAAAAAGTTTCATCTGGCAACATCTGTACAGCACTCTCCATATAACAAAGAAACATTACTAGCGCAAGAACTAGTCGGCGGTGTCATCGACATCCCTACAGTACCTTCAGTATTCGCATCACCCACAGTATTTGTTTGCCTTGATTGCTTGTCTATTTCCCATGGTTCTAAATTGTGTGTTTCTGTCGTATTATAGTTCTAACCTCTGTGGTTCTCTTGTATGATCTTTATAGATTGCGAATTTTGGATGTAAGACGTTTCTAACATGTGTGATTCTGCAATATGTGGTTCAAAATTGTATGTTTTTGCCGTACGATAGTTCTAACATCTGTGTTTATTCTGTAGGACTGTTCTAATGCCTGTGCTTCTCTGGTGTGACTGTTTGGTTGCCTGCGTTTCTAACTAATATTGGTTCTTTGTTCCTGTTGGATTACTGTTTTAATATGTGAAACTTCAAAATAATGTGGTCTCGTTTGTTTATTCTGTTTTGTGTGTTTCTAATATATGTGTGGTCCCCCACGTAGCCACTTCTTGTCAAGCATTCATTACTCATCTTGACAGGATTCCAATCACACATGTAGAAAGCATCCCAATAAAAATAATTCAGTAAAGAGCTGATTTTGCCAGGCGTACACTCGCCACAAGGCCTGCCTGTGGTAGCTTCGCACGTCAACCTTGCAATGTTTATACTTGTACTTATTTAGTCGGTAGCTACGGTAATATCTTTGAAAATGAATGATGATGTATTGACAATCACAGTGTCTTCATCCAATGCCATTGACTCAATGAAGTTGTTTTAAACAATCCATGATACACGGTAAGGTCCATGAAAGAAGGGTAATAATTACTTGTAAATGAAGTCTGCCTGACTACTTACACGTGTGCTCTGATTAAGACTATTTCACCTAAAAAATGTTATGTGCCTGTAAACTTTCCATGGCAGTTCGACATAGGCGACATTGTCTTCCTGACCTCCGTATCGCCTGCAGAAACTTTTCTGTTTGCCTTTCCAGATTTCTCTCGTTGACTATATTGGATCGTTCTGTGGGGTGGGGAATCGGCACTTTCCACTGCACTAATCGAAGCGTTTCTTTTGGCGTTTCGTTGCGTGTACCACGTAACTGTGCAAATTTTGTCGCTTCTTTTGAAGCAGCATTCTTGCGATCTCCAGTGCCTACGCCGACTATAACAAAAAATTACCCGAAAAACCAAGAACACAATATATGAATGAGAAACACAAATTCAATAAAAATGTGATCATACAAATAAGTAGATATATGGAGTTAGAGAAAAATACCCAGTTAGACAACGAGGGACACAGAAACGAGGACAGCACAACTTTTTGTTCTTTTCATATTGTTAGTTTATATTTGCGTTTGTGGTTTTGCTGTTTTCGTATTGTCATAGTTGTGCTGTCCTCGTTGTATATGTGTTGCTCGTTTTCTAACTGGGTATTTGTCTCTAATTCCATATATGTACTTATTAATATTTCCGCGTTATTATTGCATTTGTATTTCTCATCAATTTCTCTTCGTTTTTTTAGTAATTTTTTTTTGTAGTCGTTGTAGGCAATGGAGATCATATCAACATTCGAATTCAGTTACACCATAACATTGAACTTCATAAACAGCATTTTTAGCACTTGTCCTAATTCCTTCGTGAACCGTTCGCTTGGCTTCGACTGCGGATGGTGTACTGAAACACTGTAGACGACTCAATACGACCAATAGGAGCACGGATGCAAATGCGAGCGATCGGACGCCGTATAGAAAAATGGCTCAAGATTTCGATACAGATAAATTTATATTAGAAATAGAATGCCGCAAAGCTATTTGGGATTTATCGAGTGACGAATATTCCAATCTAGATTTGAAGAAAAAACAGTGGGAGGGAAAAATTTGACTTATTCGGAAGGTGAAGTATTACCAGGTGAAGAAAAAAAGCCTTTGGTAAGTTACTAATATTTAATTTATTGTTTAATTAATTCTGCTCATTTGCCAAGATAATTGACCCTCAGTCATAAAATAATCAGAAAACACGTTTCTATAGGATACACCACATCGCGTAGCCCTCTGGATACCATTTGGCGCTTATTCTAAGCCAGGAATGGTCAGGGTATCTTCGAACTTGTACCCGTCTCTCTATCGAACATAGTTGTGGAGAACGCAACATTTTTACAATACTAATTACTAGATCAAAATTGACATTGATAGGTCTGTGAACAATCTGCCATTTTTTTGCTAATATATCGAATGAACATTCGATATATCGTCAAGCACGAAAAAGTCGATAATTAAAAATTTTTTTCTTCGTTGTTAAATTTTATCCACCAAACGGTCACATAATTTTATCAGATTTTCCAAATGCTTCGTCACCAAAAATAACAAACGGTACTGGTGTAGGATTTTGTGATGAAATAGGTTTAGATTTCGGAATTTGTAAACCATTATTCGTTAGCTTTTGATAAAATGTTGAGTTCCGAAATATAGTGAAATCACTTTCTTTTCCATAGGAACAGACATCTATGTATATGAACTTGTAGTCAGCGTCACAAATCGCAAGTAAAATTATAGAAAAAAATGATTTATAATTATAACACATTGATCCACTGTTATATGGTTTTGTAGTTCTTATGTGTTTACCATCAATTGCATCTATGCAATTCGGAGAATTGGCACGTGAATTCAAGTCATCTGCAATTTATAACCAATGTTCTCTTGTCGGTTGTGGAAAACACATATCTTTCAACACAACCCATATAAAATTACAAAATTCTCGTATTATTTCAGCAATAGTAGATGTCCCAAGTCCGTATGAGTAATGTAGATGTATAAATTTGCAGCCACTTTCATGATATCTGAAACAAAAAAAAACATGTTCAAGCATTATAATAATAAATTATATTTCTTTCCTCACTTGGTATATAAACACTTTTATATAACTTATTTGTTTTTATTTACAGGTAAAACACTTTTAAAAAAAGTGGAAAAGTATAAAAAGCTGTTTTGTTAGAGAAACACGAAGACTTAAAAATACTTAAAGTGGCTCTGCTGCTTCTCATAAAACTCCTTATATTTATTACCAACAACTGTTCTTTTTGAGGAATACTGCTGGTAATTTGAACACAGAGAGTAGTATTGCGGAAGAACAGTCGACAAATGATGAAGAACCTTTAGGACCATACTCCAGAGAAAATATAATCGGAACAAAAAAATAAAAAAACATCAGATGATGGCACAAGAGAATTATTGGACACTTTAAACAAATGTATTGATACGCGTAACAATAGAGAGAGTGCTTTGGAAAAAGATGAGGATATGATGTTTCTGCTGTCCCTTTTATCATCTTACAGGAAAATTCCCGACCACAGAAAGCCAGCTGCGAAAATTCAATTAATAACTATAATCGATTCTTTTGGTACCTCTACTCCACAAAATGCATACGCAAGCACATTGTGGCGAAACTATAATGAGTATGAGCAAAGTGGTTACTGCACACAAGGGACCGGGTCTTCTACTGCACTAAGTCATCAACCACGAGCACGGCCTGAACCACAGAATTCCTACCCACTACCAACTCGAGCTCAAATAGAGAACCACACAAAACCCACTCGAGCTTCAACATCATATGAACGCCTAGAGTCACAGTTATCTACTGCTTCAAGTGCATCTCAAGATTCAGAAATTATAAATTCATTTTGAACTTCGATTTCCGTTGTTTTTTGTAATTAAACTTAGTTATGGCATTGATTGAAACAATAAAAAAAATTTCAAATTATCAAATAATGGAGTATTTTTAACTATGGTGACTTACCTTAGTGTTATAAATAATTTTTCTTCCATAGAAACACAGGGTCGCATATTAGTATCTGTGCCAGTTATACATGGTTTCAGAAGACACAATAGCTCATCAAACGAACGCACAGACATTCTAGCGTAATTAAAAAATTTACGTGGCTACTTTCTTACGTCTTCATAAAATAAATTGAACATTCTTTTTTTTCTCCGTTCTTTCAGTATAGGATGCACCCAAAACTCTCTTGTCCTTTTTTTTCTTTTTCTGTTTGAAATTAGCAACGCAAGGATTACAATTTCTTCGACGTCCATTCTGCACGAATGTACAAGAAACACTGTCGCTCAGCTTGGTCTCCCGGTTAGTTTGCAAATTTTTTAGTCGCCGAGAGACCGAGTCGCCGGCGACCAGTCGACAGTGCGTAATCACCCTTATAGTCAGGTGGAGTCAAGCTTGTATGATACTTCAGACATGCAGTCAAAATCAATAAAGATATTCACAAATTACACACGTTATGTTTATTGTATTTCCTTCACTGTAACTCTGAAACAGGGTATTCATAGCTTACATGTGCCTGTGACGTTCTTGTTACGAGTGACGTCTGAAATACGCTGGCGAAGTGTGTTGGTTTCGTCGTGGAACATCCTGCATGTTATCCAGATGCATTTACAGCAAGTTGTTGCAGTTTGAATTAAGTAGATCGCTTATTGTATCGCTTATTGCTTGAATTAAGTAGATCGCTCATGGAGTTCATCCCGAAATATATGGTGCCAGCATTCCACCTCGAACGCTTTGCAATACTCGTCATAGGTGCGGGTGAATATTTTTTTTTTAACTCCCACCAATGCGAAACGTCAAAGGAATGAGAGATAATTTCCCTTATCACGTCCACGACTTCTATAAATGATGGCAGATCTTTCATCCACAGCCTGGTTGAATTCTAAATTCTATACCGGAACGTGTTCCATGAATTGTGGCTGTGCTACCACTGTAGTGACGTTCGCTAAAGCGACTGAGCTCTCGCGCTCCGATTTCAATTAATAAAAACTATTGCTCTTGTTCCTGTATACGATTTCCCGTGGATTTAATCACCCGATTTTCGTGTTCTTTTAAAATTACATTTTGACGTCCGCGTGAGTAGCAAACTTTCTACTCTATCGCGTGAATCTCCAACTTCGGCAACTGTTAGCTCACCGTGAATTAGACTACTCTGAGTCTTCGTTGTAGTGTATTCGTGGTGTCTTCACACTTTTTGCATCAAACCTTTGAAAAATCACCCTAGGTACGACGTGTTTAGGTGTTTCCTAAATATGTCATGTATAACACGCGTTTTATTTTCTGTTTAGTTGAACTTTAACATGTATTTCATTTATAACTTATAATGTTTAGTTCGAAATTAAAAGGCGTGTTGTTAATGACTAGTAAGAAATAGTTCTCATGAAAAAACATTATCAAACTGAGTGTGCACGAATGCCATGCGTTGTCCGGTTGGTGTTATTTTATACACTTAGCTAACCTTCGTTTGCAGGGGAGTGGAGAAATTGCCTGAACGTAGGACTTAACAAAGCTTCAGAAAAGTTGCAAGAAACCGTGAATTGATTATAACTATTATGTTCTGTTAAATATGCAGCTTGGTGTTTTACAGAATTTGAGACACGGCCTCAGCTCGGAAAGAATTTTGGCCGATTTTGAATCATTCCTCTCCAACTTATCGTAATTCAGAACGCATCGTGGCAGTTATTCCAGGCCATGCTGCTTGGATAGCGTTATTTTCTAATCTGTAGGTGCCATGGTAGTGCGGTAGTCAAACTACCTTCCTCCCACCAAGCCGAACCGATTTCTATCCCCGGCGAGGTAACCCGGATTTACGCATGCGAGAAACGTGGCGGGAGTTTCCGCTGGTCTTCGGGTTTTCTCTGGGTACTCCGGATTACCCCACCCTTTCATTCTTCCGCACATCCACTCACACATTATTTCACTCTAACCGGGGTTGAATACCTTGATTTTCACTCTCTAAATTCGAATAATAGGAAATCCACCGATTCTTGGTCAAATGCATTTAGGCTTACTCAAATCAGTGTAAATGAGTCCACTTGTAATCGGTAGGAAACCACTGGTTTTTCAGTGAACCAGTTTCTCTTATTTAAGAATTGAGAGAGCCGAATATGGTTTTTTAAACGTCGTAAAATTGAGCCATATGCAGATTTTTTATTATTTGCTTATTTCTGTATTTGCAAGACGCAATCTGATTTCACAGATATTATTTTCATTGGCACATTAATTACGTTAAATGGAATATAATTTTACTGCTCTTTTAGATTTTTATTTTTATTTTATTGTAAACACATTTGTCTTTCCAGTTTTCTTTTTACGTGTTTAGAAGACCCTATCATATGAGCAGTGGCCATGGTAATTAAGTGGCTTGATGTGTAATTCCTGCCTCTAGCTCTCTCATGATTGGTCAGTTAAGAAGGCGTTATTAAATTAAGTTTTTTAAAAGAATTTTTAGCCATTTTTGTGTTCGCTGGCAGGACGCTAGCCCGCGTGCGTGCGTTTAGCACGCAGGGATTTAATTTGAATGATATTTTAAGGACCCAGCTCGAACCTGAAAACAGGCCTTCTCGAAGGATACGAATAGGCGAGGCAATTCTGAGGAAGAAATAGGCCTGTTTCGGTTGACACCCGCGTATATTTTCAGAAAAATTAGTTTGAGCTACCGCGTGTAAATAATGCAACGGTACTACAGGCCCAAGAGCCTGAATAGGGAAGCCCACGATGAAAGGTCCAGCCACATCCAAGGAGATGCGTCTGCCGACAAATAGATTGCCAGGAACACCTAGAACTTCAATAATTATTCGTATTTAAATTATAAACAGGTAAAAGAAGCAAAGACGAAATTATTTTTCCCAAGTTAAACGGACTCTAAATTATTTTTTCCCAAGTTAAACGGACTCTAAATTATTTTTCCCACGTTAAACGGACTCCAAATTATTTTTCCCAAGTTAAACGGACTCTAAATTATTTTTTCCCAAGTTAAACGGACTCCAAATTATTTTTCCCAAGTTAAACGGACTCCAAATTATTTTTTCCCAAGTTAAACGGACTCCAAATTATTTTTCCCAAGTTAAACGGACTCCAAATTATTTTTTCCCAAGTTAAACGGACTCTAAATTATTTTTCCCAAGTTAAACGGACTCCAAATTATTTTTTCCCAAGTTAAACGGACTCTAAATTATTTTTTCCCAAGTTAAACGGACTCCAAATTATTTTTCCCAAGTTAAACGGACTCCAAATTATTTTTTCCCAAGTTAAACGGACTCCAAATTATTTTTCCCAAGTTAAACGGACTCCAAATTATTTTTTCCCAAGTTAAACGGACTCCAAATTATTTTAATTATGGGCAACTTGGAATTTAGAATCTTCGGCTTAAAACATTGAGCTAGTTGGAGGAAAGAAACAATTCAATTAATTTATCTCTCTGGAAATTAGAAATTTTAAACGCCAAGTCTAAAGTAAAATGGAACACATCAGTCACGAGAGAGGCTATTATTGCCGACACACATAAAGTCTAGTCTGCAAATTTATTATTTTATTCCTGTCATAATTCTTCTGATTACAAGAAATCTGATTAAATTCCACATTTTTCTTGCAACATCTCTGCTGAGTAATCATTTCAACTAGCAGTANTGATTACAAGAAATCTGATTAAATTCCACATTTTTCTTGCAACATCTCTGCTGAGTAATCATTTCAACTAGCAGTAGATATTTTTCTAGCGATATTTTTGGTTGTTTTGCATTTTATTTTTTGTTGTGTTATTTGTGAGTGTTCTTCTGTCGCGCTACAGTTCCTACATTTTGTGTACTAACTGGCTTCACCATTAGTTCTGTTACATTTGTATTGAATTTAGGCAAATAATAACGAGAAATAAACGTATTTCTGATAATCACTATTNGATTACAAGAAATCTGATTAAATTCCACATTTTTCTTGCAACATCTCTGCTGAGTAATCATTTCAACTAGCAGTAAATATTTTTCTAGCAATATTTTTGGTTGTTTTGCATTTTAATTTTTGTTGTGTTATTTGTGAATGTTCTTCTGTCGCGCACACGCTACAGTTCCTACATTTTGTGTACTAACTGGCTTCATCATTAGTTCTGTTACATTTGTATTGAATTTAGGCAAATAATAACGAGAAATAAACGTATTTCTGATAATCACTATTGATGACGTGCAATTAACGTAATAATGGGATTATTTTTTAATGCGGCGATGGTATTCGAACCTTCAATATCCCACTTACATCTCGTCGTTGTACCAATTGGAATACTAAGCCGATGTTGCAACTGGAGATGAAAATATGTTTAACACCGGTGTATGCAATATATAAATCTACATTTTGTACAATTTTTCTTTTTTTAGTTTATTTGATTACATAGAGATTGCTAATACAAATATTACGTGTGAATCCACTCACTTCAACACGTTTTATGCAGTGTAAACCTCTCAACTGAGCGCTATGATGATCACGTGGCTACGAAATTAAATGTGTGAAAAATAAATTACAGTAATATCTGCATGTTACCTGGTAAAATGGTATTATAAAAGATCAAACCAACATTTAACAGATTATATTTAATGGGTTTTATTAGTTCATGAGTTATTTCATTTTATATACCATGTTTAACTCGGCCATCAGTCAAGCAGCAGATGACTGAAAACAGCTAATTAAATGGTTTATTAATCAGTTTAAAATGCGACTTAATCAAAACCTGAAACAAAAATTGATTTAACCAGCGAAATTCTTTTTGGTTCAATTTTAGAGTGCATCACCGAACTAAACATCTCAACCTAGTTATTCTGTTCTAGCAGTTGATTCTGACTAATCCGCGTCTACTCATTGCAGATTATTAATAATTTCATACTTAAGCTCCGCTTGATCTGCGCGTAAAGTGGCAGACTGAGCTTGCTGTACTTGCTTAAACGGGTTCGTAATTAGATACGTTGCGCCAAGACTCCAATAAATTTCTAGCAAGATTGTAATCAACGTTGACGGAATCGCATAAGTGTGCAAAGAGTTATATGATCTGTGTTACGGGTTTTCATTTTTTTTTCTATCCGGCTCATTATTATTTCCACTAGCCTCTCAATGCACTTTTATATTTATGATCGAAGCTTGGGCAATTTCGTCGATTACTGCACCTCGTTTTTCCTCAGCTTCCACAGCTTCCACAGCTTACACATTTTCCGTGTAAGCTAACCGGATCGCTAACTGTGCCTATTTTTATCTTTCAGGTTTTATTTATTTTGTGTATCTTGATATATTGAGGAAAAACAAACAAGGGCATTGAATAAGTACCGTTTTATTGGAGCATGCAGTTCAAGTGCACATTCCAGTACTGGAGTCGAACCCAAATTAATTTTTTAAACCATGCCTTCATGAAAGCACTTTGATAAAAGAGTTTATTTATTGCTGTTATTTACTTATCTAGTTTAACCGAAGTTAAAACCACATGTGAAACATACCCATTCCTTTTTTGTCATTTACTCTACATACCAGTATCATTGCCTGAATATATTGCAATTTAGTGGACAATAACAATTTTACAGTAATGCCATGTCCACAAAATATATTTCAGAAAAAATAAGTACAAAATAAATATTCTCTAATATTCTCCTAACAAGTTAATAAAATAATTAGGAGTTTTCATTAGAATAATTGTAAAAACAACAGCTTTTAGCGTTTTAGTGCTTACATCTATTTCAACAAAACCATGAATATTTTTTATTTATGCAAAAAATTTAGGTTTTGATATAAATTTAAAACTTTTTTAATCATTAAAAAATATTATAAACCAAAAATAGTTCGGTACTCAAAGAGAATATATGGCTGCCACGTTACATTGGTTGGTTTACTGTAATAATATATTTGACCATAGGCATTGGATGTGTCAAATACATAAAGTACTACATTTTATGATAATATTAATTTTCGACTCATACGCATAAACAGATGTTACAAGATTCTCTTAGAGCATAATTTAGTTTTGGGAACTAGTTCACGGCACATAGTTTATGAAGCTGCCCAAAACAATTTATTTAAGTGAAAGACCAAAACTTCAGAAAAAAAAATTAATATTTCGATAGTGTCATAAATTTAGTATCGCATCTGTATCTCCTCCTATATGATTTAAAAATAAATATATGCTAATAATTATAGACTCCGAATACGTAGAACACAGACAAGACTCAAAACCTAGGGACGCGCGCCGAGTCACTAACATGGGGTGTATTGTAACAACTGACGCACTCTGCATGAGAAGTAAAATACGAAAGTCATAACCATTCGTTTGTCAAAAAATTCATTATGGCGCTCCGGCTGGAATACATTTCGTTTGAGGAAATGTTTGAATCCTAATTAAATTAAGTGAAAGTTAAAGTTCTAAGTGTAGCATGTTTTGCTTTAAACACTCATAAAAATAAATCATTATCTTAATATATTTAACCAAAAATTTCCTTTATGATAAGAAACCCAAATAATCATAAATAATAACGTTCGTTTTAATGTAAAAACAATTATTTGTTTTTTTTTTAACTTAAAAGAACTTTTCAAACGTTTGTGAAACTAGGAAGTAACATAAGCTTTTCTCGCGAGAACGTATCGCAATCACATGTAGACCTAACGACAAAACAATAATAAGCTTATGTGTGTCTTTACGAATATGATAATTTGCAGTACTTTCCGTAGCTATCTGAGCGTAATTCCCTTACGTCGAGTTTAAATAATTGCTATCTCTGGGTGGTCACGTAGCATTGAGAGAGGATTTATACTACAGTCAGCAGTCAACCACATAAAAAAACTGATGGTCTGCGTGTAGGTTATCAAGATATATTTTTCACTCTCATATTTACGCAATAAATCACATCACTAATTATAACTTGCAGGGAAACGCGCGTCTGATCTTTCAATAGTACGTGAATCTGTAATTGTAGCTGTTGCAAAGAAATTTAAATACATTTTTTTTTAATTATAAACGCAGGTCGTACGGTTATTAGGCTATGTCATTTTAGGTTTGAACATATGCTTTAATTGGCGATAGCTGACAGCAGTAATTTATAAGTTATCGTGAGGCAGGACGTGGAAACATATTTCACCAGCAGTTAATCCACTATTTGCAGCAAGCACACCACAAATCTGCGTTCCGTGCGACGTGCCTATGATTAAGGTCTCTTGAGTGAAATGTTTTTAAAATGAATAATTATAATGGTAATACACTATGCGTTTAAATTCTAATATCGCCTATTTTTTTTTCTGAAAAACTACTTACACAAAAATTTGAAACTTCTCTCACTTCTCAAAATAATCTCGTTTTTGAGAAGATCCGGGTTCCATTCACGGACCGGCCGTTCTGGATTCGGTTTTCCTCCAATTCCTTCCCCGTTCCTGCTTCTCCGATCAACTTTCCCCGTCTCTTATGGCCTTGCTGTGGACGAGACTTTCAACCATATATACACACGATAAAGTAAATGCTGACTTGAATGCATTTGTATTAACCTTTACGGCACGAGTATTGTGAAACTCTAAGGTGTCGTTGCAGTACAGAGTATAGATTCTCTTCTGTTAATTATTCCTATTATTCCCACGTATTCTTAGAAGTATATGTGATATTGTCCTAAAGAGCATTTTAACATACTAGTAAACCTACGAAAAGCTAAGTTTTACTACAGTTGACTTACGCCTACTCGTTTACACCTGTGCAGTAATATTTTAGTTGTATCAATAGAATGAGAGTGATTTTAATTATTAAATTTTTCTAAAGCGATCTCATGAAGAACGAAGCAATTTACCTCACCAGAATAGCTGGCATCGGAACGAACAGGGGTATTATGATTTCTTAGTTGACATCAATAGTAATCTAAGGCGTTATTTTACTTGCATGAAATAAGTTAATGTAATCACTGATTTCAATATGTCCTTTCTGACACAATAAATTAAGAAGAATAGTAGGGTTCAGTTGTCCCGCTTTGTTCTTCATAAATAAAGCGATTCGAAAATGTAAATATGATAAATACATGTCGTTTCTTTCATGGTTTGCTGTCCTCAATAAATATAGGTTCGTGAATAATTTTCTAACTCGTCCTCTGTTAGATGCATGATTTGATTTTCTTTATAATTTATGTATTACACAGAAGTGCTTTATAATTTCTTTCGCTTTTATTTAATGGCCTTTATACATCTCACAGTTGTGCTTGTTTTCTGTCTGATCTTGTCGAGCATACATTAATTCCCGCTGCGAGATTGTCATCAAATACATGAGCTAATTGCACCTGTTATATTAATATAAAACAATATACACCACGCAAGAGAGTTCTGCTATGTACAATTGTTTATATTTGTAAGCATTGCTACTTTAAAAATGTTAATAAATTGTAACTCAGATTTTGCGTGTCTTGCTTTAACTCTAAGGAACATTTAAGTTGGTCAGAAAATTTTAAGGATAATCATATTCCACCAGAAAAATTGTTTTAATTATGTGAGAGTACAGAACGTCCTAAATAAAGCCAGAACATTTTCTTAGGCATCCTCTTTGTTATTTTTAAACCAACAGTTTGTAAACTGAACTATAAAAAAGACAAAATTTAATCCACAAGATAAATTTTTTGCTTCCTCATAATGAAGTTATTTTTATATGTGTTTAACATCCATTCAAGCGATCGAAACTAAACCTTGGAAAAATGCTTACTCAGAACGTTTCGTCACTTTGCGCTTCTTACTAATTAGGGAATTTTCGTTTATTATATGTTAATTTTCTTGGCTTACTCATTAATAACGTCATAAAAACAATTGCTTTTATTGAAAGTTAGTGAAATATTAAGAAAACTAATGCAAGTAAAATCATAAATCGAGTTTTTCAGATGTTAGGACGTCATAAATATATATAATCAAATCTTTAGCTTGCTATCTCAAGACCTCGCTATTAAGAGCCGCCGAAATCTCTTCACCGCTCTTTAGTTTACTTACATCAGGCAGGCACCCTAGCTTACTTCCCCTATATTATCTACTGTTCGTTTAAGTTTAACATCGGAATTTTAAAAACTTTTGTTACTTTGTTTTCTAATAAACAATTTCAATTTCCTCCGTGCGCTCATATGTGTAATGCACACTGTCAGTATTCTCATAACGCAAATTTCGATCTTGCATTGTCCCACAATTGTAATGAACTCGTTGTTCAGCTACAAATTCAAAGAGGGTTACTTCGCTTATAGGAATCACTTGAGACCAAACGTTGCCAAGAGATTCAAATGTGAATTTTTTACACGAACCTGCAGCCGCTATTAGCTTGATTCATGTTCTTCCCGAGTATTAAAAATAAATCGACTTACAGAGGCTCTAATGAAAACAGTGTGGTAGCAACGGAAGATAAAATAACTTGTCAATAAATTATCGCATCAGTGAGCACAGAAAATACACTGCTCACGAAAAGTTTATCGTATTCCCCGCTGGGACCCGAAGAATGAACTGGTTAGTTTATTCATCTTAGGCGGTAGCTGCATATAGAATTAGTGGTCCTTCCTCAAACGAGCGGTTTCAAACCGTGCGCAACCACCAATGACCATTCCGGCCTTAAAAAACAGTCGCGATTGCGGAATGGGGCAATTTGCCTCAGGAAATTCTTAATGATATTATTTTTGTGCTCAGGAATCGTGGAAGTCCTACGCGTTATCGAAGTTTGCCAACGCATCTGAGAAGACCTTTTTTTTGTATTGAAACTGATGAAATTCCTTTGTTAACGTTGTGTTTCAGTTTATACATTTTCTTTGTTTCATACCGGGATGATATAAACGAGTATTTTTTTTTTCCTCTCTGTGTGCTTGTAGGAGTACAAAATTACATATAAACTACTTTTATTCAATATAACAGCCTGTATTCCGATATATGCATTTTGTGAGCAGTATATAACACATTTGGATATAAATAAATCTGGATGTGGCTGTGTCCGGACACGGGAAAGTTTGTTGTGTGAAGACTCCTGCGTCGGCGCTAGTATTTTTGGGATACGCGAATGAAGTGAGAGTAGCGAAATGCATACTTGGCTTCTGTGGCTTTAATCGACTGTTCTAGACGCGATTTTTTGCCGGCGCTCTAGTGTACAGCAAAATTCGCCCAAAACTGCTGCCAGTCACGGCGCGCCACCTCTCATTCCTTGCGCATGCGCGGCGCCGACTCATGGTCGTGCTGGCATCGTAGTCCTATATCTGATCGTACGGGATCACATTTATTTTGATCATGTTATCAGTCATGAAGTTATAGTGTCGGAATGGATCACCCTGCGGACGTTATATCGCTGATTCCGACGTGGTACCTCATGTGTTTGTATGATTTTAAACACGTATTCAGGTCGAATTTCATATACCCATCGAGTAACGAATGATTAAGATTAAGATCTATATATACACGTATAAATGTTGTGTCCGTTTGTTCGGACGCGTATAACTCCCGAAAAAATTAACTTATTTTCATTATGTTTTTCTATAAACCTTCCTTTAGTTCCCACGAGTGTTTATACGCCTTTCTTTTTTATCTGTATTACCTGCAAAGGTACTAAAATCTGCAAAAAGTTCATTTTCACAATGCTTTCGCGTCAGTAAGCACCTTTGTTGACAGCTGTCTGTTTTAACATTTTAGTTTGTTGTTCTCAATTTTTATTTTTCGATTGTTTTCAGAACTCCACGCGCATGACCTAACATCAGACGTCGCAATCGCCGAGCTGCAGAGCGACGACGTGAAGTTGCGAGCCAAACTGAGGAGCAGCGTTTAAAAGCAAACGCACGAGATCGGCTCAGGATGGCTGAGAGACGTGCGCAGGAATCGCTGGAGCAACATGAAGCCAGAATCTCTGATCAACGTTTGCGAGCAAGGCGAGCGCGTGCCGCTGCTTCAGATTAACGTCGTCAAGAATCAAGATATCAAGAAACAATCAGTAGAGCTGAACGACGCCAATATACATCATCAAAGGAAGTTCGTTATTATAGTCGCCTAGCTTTTCGGTACGACCCGAATGAAGATTACAGTACAAAATCTCATGTTGTCATCGGCGCTGTGGATGAAGTATGTTCTCATTGCAAAGCATTGAAATTCCATGTTGAAACGAAAGGCATGTGTTGCGCCAGCGGGAAAGTTCAACTGCCTTAACTTGCCGACCCACCAGAGCAATTGAAAAACTTGCTTGCCGGATCTTCTACCGATTCAATGCATTTCCTTACAAACATCAGGAAATATAACTCATGCTTCCAAATGACGTCTTTCGGAGCGAACTTCATTACAGGCAATTTCATGCCTACCTTCAAAGTGCAAGGCCAAATATTTCATAGAGCCGGCTCTTTGCTCCCATTTCCTGATTGCGGTAATAAGTTCTTACAAATATACTTCATCGGTGACAAGAACGATGAATTGAATACACGTTGTGCAATTGCTTCCGGCATAAAAAGGTAAATTGTTTCTCAATCGCAAGAAATGCTTCATAGCAAAAATAACTTAATAAGATTGTTTAAAACAGCACTAGACCGAATGCCGTCTGATAGTCATAAAATTGTTATTCAACCTGACAAAACGCCTGCTGGTCAGCATGAGCGAAGATTCAATGCACCATCAATTGACGAAGTGGCTATTTTTATTTTTGGAGAGGAATTCAACAACAGAGATATTGTTCTTCATCAAAGAAATGAACAATTGCAGCGAGTATCCGACACTCATCGTTGTTATGATCCTCTCCAATATCCACTTATTTTCTGGGATGGTCGCTATCGATATCACTTCAATATTAAAATGGTAGATCCAGTCAATGGTGGGGAAACAAACAAAAAAGTCTGCGCAATGAATTATTATTCGTATCGTTTAATGATTCGCGAAAATAAAGACAACCACATATTGCAATGCAGGCAATTGTTTCATCAATTCGTTGTTGACATGTACGCGAAAATCTAATCAGAACGTCTCCTGTTTATTCGATTAAATCAACAAAAGCTTCGTTCGGAAGAATATATTCATTTGCGTGATGCAGTGGTTAATGATGGCAATACGACTAACGTTGGACGTCTCACAATATTACCAGCAAAATACACAGGTAGCCCAAAGCACGTGCACGAATACGCGCAAATGCCATTGCGTACGCTCGCAACTATTGACGGCCATACTTATATATTACAATCACGTGTAATCCAGCATGGGAAGAAATAAAAAACAACTTGCTTCCTGGACAAACGCCAATGCATAGACATAATGTCACAGCACGTGTATTTCGACAAAAATTGAAATCATTGATGGATTTCATGACTAAACGTGAAGTTTTCGGCCAAGTGCGTTGCTGGATGTGCTCCGTAGAATGGCAGAAAAGAGGATTACCACACGCCCACATCGTAATCTGGTTATATACCAAAATCAATTCCAGCGAAATTGACGAGGTGATATCAGCTGAAATACCCGACGTCAACACTGACAGAGGATTGCACGAAGTCGTGACTAAAAACATGATTAACGGACCTTGCGGTGCTATCAATCCTACGTCACCGTGCGTGGAAGATGGTAAGTGTTCATAAAGATATCCTCAGGCATTAGAAGCAAACACCGTTACAGGCAACGACGAACTCTACAAAAGAAGATCTCCAGAAAATAGTGGGAGAACAACAACCATCATTGTGAGAGGTAACGAGATTGAAGTAGACAACCACTGGGTCGTTCCGTATTGCCCACTGCTATCAAAAACATACCAAGCACACTTCAATGTCGAATACTGCAACTCGGTAAATTCAATTAAATATATCTGAAAATATGTAAATAAAGGTAGCGACATGGCAGTATTCGGGGTGTCGAAAGAAAATACCGCAAGAGATGAAATTACTCAGTACCAAATTAGTAGATATAAAAGTAGCAACGAAGCAGTATGGATAATTCTATCTTTTCCAATACACGAACGAAATCCAGCAGTAGTTCATTTAGCTGTTCACTTAGAAAATGGTCAAAGAGTATATTTCACAGAGGTTAACATACGAGATAGAGCAATCAATCCACCAGGAACGACCCTAACAGCATTTTTTTCCTTATGCCAAAATTATGACTTTGCGAAAAATCTGTTATATGCAGAAGTTCTTACGTATTAAACGTGGAATTCAACCAGAAAATCGTTTTAAAGAAGAAAACAAGGGAAACTAGTTTGTGGTAACAATGATATCTTCGAAGAAAATACATTAGGGAGAATTTACATTGCGCATCCCAATCAAGCTGAATTATTTTATCTTCGTCTTCTGTTGGTTAATGTTCGCGGGCCGACTTCATTCCAGCATTTAAGAACTGTCGGAGGAATTACTGATGACACGTACCGTGCCGCATGCCAAGCACTTCGATTGCTGGAAGACGATAAACACTGGGAAGATTACCTAGCTGATGCGTGTGCAACATCGAATCCTCATAAAATACGTCTGCTATTGGCAATCATACTAACTACATGCTCACCTTCATCACCATCAGAACTATGGGAAAAGTACAAATCGCACATGGCTGAAGACTTATTGTGACGATTCAGAGAAATCAATATGGATCCGAACCTGGATTTCACGACAGATATTTACAATCAAGCATTAATTCTGATTGAGGACCTCTGCTTAGAAAACGCGAACAAGCTTCTTGCTCAATTGGGAATGCCATCACCCAATCTTTCTGCTTCTGCTACGTTGGAAAGGGAATTGTTTCGTAAACAGAGCTATAACACAGCTTATATACTGTCATACGTATGATCGATCGTTCCTAAACTCACAAACTAACAAAAAAACATCTACGATCAAATAATAAATGCAGCAAACAATCAAAGAGGAGGACTCTTCTTCTTAGATGCACCAGAAGGCACTGGGAAAACATTTCTCATTACTCTCATTTTAGCGACGGTTCGATCGCAGAATGTAATTGCGTTAGCACTAGCGTCCTCCGGAATTGCTTCTACACTCCTACTTGGAGGCAGAACGGCGCATTCAGCTTTAAAGCTGCCATTAAACTTGCATGCAACTGAAAATCCCACATGTAACATTTCCAAAACATCTGGAATGGGAAAAGTGTTGCAAAATTGCAAGATCATTGTATGGGATGAATGCACAACGGCCCACAAAAAATCTCTGGAGGCTGAGCTGTCTTGTAACGTTCTGAACGCCCCTTCATAAGCGAGTAAAGGGAATGCATTAGTATTGATCGCAGAAGACTTCAGACAAACAATGCCTGTGATTCCTCGCTCTACACCTGCACATGAAATATATGCGTGCCTTAAATTTTCACATTTATGGCAACATGTTAAATCATTCAAACTAACTACAAATATGCGCGTCCAATTGCACAACGATCCATCTTCAGGAAAATTTTCACGCCAATTGTTGGAAATTGAAAATAGAACATTGCCTGCAGATAACATCACAGGACAAACTACATTTCCACAAAATTTCTGTACTGCAGTTACCTCTAAAAGTGAACTGATGGATCATATATTTCCAAACATCGCAATGAACTATGTTTATCCCAAATGGATAAGCGAGCAAGCAATATTTGCCGCAAAAAATAAAGATGTTTACGAAATAAATGACAGCATCCTTGAGAAAATCCCATGAGAACATGTCACATACAAATCTGTGGATGTAACTACACGAAAATGAAGCGGTAATTTATCCACCAGAATTTCTAAATTCGCTTGATGTTCCAGGATTGCCTCCACATATATTAAAATTGAAAAAAGGAGTGCCAGTCATTTTACTTCATAACATCAATCCATCAAAACTTTGCAATGGCACATGCCATGCAATAAAAAACATGATCGGCAACACTATAGTAGCTACTATCATGAAAGGTGCTTTCAAAGGAGAAGATGTGCTTCTTCCCAGAATTCCATTTATTCCATCAGAAATTCCCTTTTACTTTAAAGAACACAGTTTCCAGTCAGATTGGCATTTGCAATGACAATAAATAAAGTTCAAGGGCAGTCATTTNTTTACTTTAAAGAACACAGTTTCCAGTCAGATTGGCATTTGCAATGACAATAAATAAAGTTCAAGGGCAGTCATTTCAAATGTGTGGAATAGATTTAGAAACAGGACGTTTTTCACACGGCCATTTGTATGTGTCCTGTTCTAGAGTAGGAAAACCATCCAACTAATTCATACGCGTGGAAGATGGTAAAACTAAACACATTGTATACAAACAAGTACTTCAATAATAAAGATATTGAAAATACATATACTTCTTTCAATTAATTTCACAGAAATGAATAGAACCAAAATATTTTATGGCACAGCAACGCGTGGCCGGGTAAGCTAGTATACAATAAAAACCTTACAATAAAATAAGCACAGGAAATAGTCCGTTCTTGGTGCTCATATGCAACAGCAGTCTTTGATCTACTTGTCTCTCGCGACTCGAACATTTCATGTCTCCATAGTTATATTTATATCATACAATGCATGGCCGATGCTGCTGTAGCAATACGTTTTGCTCAGTTTTCCAAAAATTCCGAAGAACCGGCCAGACTACCAACTGATTGTAAAATAGGATTAAGTTTTAAGCATAGAAAACTACTATACATTTTATTATAAAATTCTGAAGTAGCTTGAGAAAACTCCACCTCTACACAATTAGGTTTACGTTTCGTAATAATCGCAGGCATTCCAGCACATGGGATGTTCCAGCACATGGGATGTTCCAGCACATGGGATGTTCCAGCACATGGGATGTTCCAGCACATGGGATGTTCCAGTAAGATACGTTGTCTTCGCTCATCGAGAGTAATAATACCGCTCTGAACTCGAACGTTCAAAAAAGCTTCAAAAATTGTAATAATCCCAGAAGTATTCAGATGACCTTTGCTTAGTCTTTCATCACTGAATATCTCCACTGCTACGCTTCTTTCCCATGGCACATGACGGATACTGTTTGGCAAGCTATTGCCTGGCGAAGTGTCCAGTCAGGCGATTGAACGCTGGATAACACGCCATTGATGCCGCAAGTTCGTTGGCGTGCCCACGACAGATGACGTCGCACCCTCTGGTCGGACTCGAACTCGCGACACCATCAACGACATCGTCGATGCTCAACGGCAAAGAAACACTTCGCTTAACACATCGCGACCCATCTGTCTCTATGGCGAGGAATTCCTTGTGCTTTTCTAGTATGGTGCCTTGCTCATGCTAAGATAAGAACTTCTACTGCACGTATGTTACGTAAAAATATTGGAGCCCGCTGCGGAAACTCATGCAACCTCTTCGCATGAGCAGAGGTTTCAGATTATTATAAAACACGCATATACCAACGCCCATATGCACATCCATTCTATATAACAGGGTGAGTATGAGCATATACACAATCATAAATTCACGCACAAACAAAACAAAAATGTTTCCGAAACTCGGGTCGGTATTCGAACTGTGGACCTTTGGAAACAGGGATTGTCGAGGTGAAGTGAGTCAATGACGTCACGCTGCGGCCATGTTGGATGTGTGTGACCTTGACCTTTACTCTGACCCCAAATGTCTGAAATTGATTCATGAGTGATGCTGGATTTTCCTAAGAAATTTTTTTAAATTCCAAAAATAATTTTTAACAAAATTTTTGAAACATGTTTATTATACATCCACACACTGTATATACACTGAGGCGACAAAAGTAATGGGATACCTCCTAATATCGTGTCGGACCTCCTTTTGCCCGGCGAAGTGCAGCAACTCGACGTGGCACGGACTCAACAAGTCGTTGGAAGTCCCCGGCAGAAATATTGAGCCATGCTGCCTCTATAGACGTTTGTGCACGAACTGACTTCTCGATTATGTCCCATAAATGTTCGATGGGATTCATGTCGGGCGATCTTGGTGGCCAAATCATTCCTTGGAATTGTCCAGAATATTCTTCAAACCAATCGCTAACAGTTGTGGCCCATAAAAATTCCATCGTTGTTTGGGTACATGAAGTCCGTGAAAGGCTGCAAGTGGTCTCCAAGTAGCTGAACATAACCCTTTCCAGTCAATGATCGGTTCAGTTTGACCAGAGGACTCAGTCTATTCCATGTAAAAACAGCCCACACCATTATGGAGCCACCACCAGCTTGCACAGTTCCTTGTTAACAACTTGGGTCCATGGATTCGTGGGGTCTGCGCCACACTCTAACCCTACCATCAGCTCTTACCAACTGAAATCGGGACTCATCTGACCAAGTGACGGTTTTCCAGTCATCTAGGCTCCAACCGATATCGTCACGAGCTCAGGAGAGGCGCTGCAGGCGATGTCGTGCTGTTAGTAAAGGCACTCGAGTCGGTCTTCTGCTGGCATAGCCCAGTACAGCTAAAGTTCGCCACACTGTCCTGGCGGACAAGTCCGTCGTACGTTCCACATTGATTGATGCGATTATTTCACGCAGTGTTGCTTGTCTATTAACACTGACCATTCTACGCACACGTTGTTGGTCTCGGTCATTAAGTGCAGGCGGTCGGCCACTGCGTTGTCCATGGTGGGAGGTTATGCCTGAAATTAGGTATTCTCGGCACACTCTTGACACTGTGGATCTCGAAATATTGAAAATTCCCTAACCATTTCCAAAACGGAATGTCCCATGCATCTAGCTCCAACTACCATTCCGCATTCAAAGTTTTTTAATTCCCATTGTGTGACCATAATAACGTCAGAAACCTTTTCATATGAATCACTTGAATACAAATGAAAGCCCAAACAATGCACTGCCCATTTATACATTTNACGTCAGAAACCTTTTCATATGAATCACTTGAATACAAATGAAAGCCCAAACAATGCACTGCCCATTTATACATTTTGTATGCGATACTACTGTCATTTGTATATTTGCATATTGCTATCCCATGACTTTTGTTAACTCAGTGTAAACCAGTCATGCAGAAAAGAAAGTAATTTTTCCTCAGCAGTTTGCTGCGAGTATAATTCCTGGTGTAGTGGTATTATTTTTCACATTTTAAACAAAATTGCCAGCTCCTGTGATTTTCTGGTCTAGTATTTATCCCTTCCATTATCTTATTGAAAATTAAAGGTTGTCATTATTGTTTGTAGATAGTGGAAAAATTATAAGAACCGTGTTTACACATAATGTCAGTGCATTAGTTTATAGTTAGTCATTAGTTATGAAGTAGTTTTCAGCACTTGAAACACAAGAACACGAAAGCTTAATATTTTTTCATGACTAAAACATTCTTAAAGATATCTATTGTCTATGACGTTACGGAATTCATGGGCACAGATTGATCATCTAAACGAATTGGTTGTATTTATTTTCCAGATAATATAAATAAATTCGGAATATTGTATAGCTAGTTTGTACAAAAATGTAATTTAGGATAAACACCGCAGATAATGGATGGCTTATATATAACACACCGAGAATATTTACAAAGTGCTGCGCTTGGTAATATTCACATTAGGCTAGTTCTGATATGACGTCATATAACATATTAACTGTAGCCGCAAACATGAGAAATAGGATAGCATAACAGAAAACGTAACAACGTTGACTTCTCTTTCCTTCCGGGACAGTCCAGCAGGCGAATAAATGTTATGATATGCACATTCTACCTAATAGTAAACTGCANTTCTCTTTCCTTCCGGGACAGTCCAGCAGGCGAATAAATGTTATGATATGCACATTCTACCTAATAGTAAACTGCGACCCCAGTTTACAAACGAGAAACCTAACATGACAAACATTCTTCCATGCAATGAAGTTACTTTTATAAATAATAATTACATGCATTACTGCAGTAATGGTTTAGCTTTACATTAATGCACTAAAGATACTGTTTTGCCTATAGAAAGACACATTAATTTTTTTCTGCTATCTTTTTCTTATTTATAAAACCTGGGATTAAAGATCTAATTTTAATTTCGAGTATCTCACTCGCCGTAATTTCCAATTCATTGGCTTATTCACTGGACAGTCGGGAAACCTTACTGCAAATTGTATAGATGAAAATTTGGTACGCATCAAGCATCTGCGAGCCTGAACGACGGTTACAAAATGTCCTTCTATCGGCTAGTAATCTCGTGGAGGAGGAGAAAATCTGAGAACACACACGCAGAATTCTTCGTGCTAACTGACCTGAAAATACTGGCTCCTTTTGTAAGTCCAGTACTGAAAAGCAGATTAGTTTTCAGAGTTCAAATAAGCTGCGCGATCGTGTACACATTACAATTATAACAATATCAGTACCTTAGTTTTGAAAATTATTCCTCTAATTGTATGAACAATGAACAGAGGAAAGCATTTTTCGGAAACGCGAGAAGTAGTGTACAGTATTTTGAACTCCTTTGAAAGTGAAGACAAACCACATTGGTGGCGCGGTTGTTCGGAATTTGCCGCTCGCCGTTGCCGGCCGCCGCTACAGATGGTGATGTCGGATAAAAGTATCGATATTATTTATACAGGTTGTTTATAAAAGTATTGTTTTACAAACCGATATATCGATAGAAAAATGTAGATTTTCGGTACATCGGAATACCATTTTTTATGCATTAAAGGACTTGACAAATGTAAAATTAATTTCAATATTTCATATTGAGGACACAAGGCTTTGCAAAAACATGTGACGCTCGTGTTTGGTGCATGTTGCCAAAGTAAATATATTTTTTTTTATTCAATTGATATATTCAAAACAGAGCTTATTAAAAGAGCGTATTTAAAATATTTATTTCCGATACCTGGAAAAATATATCGATTTCAATAAAATATCGTTGAAATACATCGACAATTTATATAGCTTTATTGTTTATATACTATTGTTATTTCGATATATCGATAGTTTTTCAACATCCCTACTGCATACCGGGTTGCGACGCACTAGCAGGTGTGACGTTGCTGCATAGGCAGACGGGCTGGGGGGGGGGAGGGTTATAACCCTGCAAATCGTCTATCGCTGTTGTCATTCTGGTACTCAAGTGTAGCGGGTTCGCGTGACTGTTTCTGGCAGACATTTTGAAAATGTGAATAAATTTGATCGCTACAAATTATGGTTTCCATAAATCATGTAAATTCCTGCACACTGAACCTTCACAACAGTAACCACACATTGCAATTACAACATAAACTCGTCAAATAATATATTCATATAAACATGGCCACTATCTTTCATGATGGGAGTAAATTCAATTGTTTCAAAAACATGGCATTTTAATTTCATACAAAAGCCAGGTTCTATGGTTATTTTAGTTACCCATAATCTGTAATTCCACATTGTACCACCTTCACAGCAATTTAAAGTCGTTTTTGGAAGACAGGTATTTCCACTAAATGTATACATTTTTCGTGCTAGTGCTGCCATTGCATATTATAAGACACAGGTCAAGGTGGTTAAGGAAATGGTGCAAATGGATATCTGATCTGGGATGACAAAGTATGATTTCAAGTAACCTTCGTCACATGTATAATAAAGAGACGTTTCTTGTTTCCAGGTTATGACGCTCAACGCCTGCCGTCGCTCCTCCATGCAACACATACTTGTATAGCTGGTAGTGGCCCAATGTTGTTAAGGCGTTCGTCCTGCTCGCCAAGGAGATTGTCGCCTAGATTATCTGGGACTCGGTCTGCGGCTTGAGGAAAAGCTGCGCGGACTTCGGCTGACAAGGATTCATCAGGATTAAGTATGAATGGGACTCTTGTCTGTCTACGCAGTGAGATCGGGTCTTAGTTTTTCCCCGTCGGCAACATGAACTTAAACTTCAGCCGAACGAACAATCGAACTTAGTTTTTGGCAGCAAGCAGTAAGTCGGGACTTTGACAAATTCGGCCGTAGTAATGGACTTAGAAATTTTTGGCCAAAGAAAACGTAGTTTTGGCAGTAATGAGTTGCGACTTTGCATTCTCTTGCCAGAATCGTGGACTTAAGTTTTGGCGACGAATTATTCTGGGACTTATTTTGCTGCTAAGTGTGAGCTTAGAAGAAAAGTGGGACTTGGAGATTCGTTCCCTAGACCGGGTGTTGGAAATAGTCGATGCTGCTCCGAAGGTACCCTGGTGGGGGAAGGGACTACAAGGTATTGTAAGGGAAACCCTACCTGGAATATCAATGCGAAGGGACTCGAGGGCACGCTGGAAGTCTCCAGAGGAAGAAATGCGGATAATGTAGTCCCGGTGTAGAAAGGAAGAGGAGCCTGTGAGATAATGTGGATCACTGATGCTGTTATTATCGTACATTGCATGCTCTGTGTCAGGGTGAGCGCTACCTGCGTCGAAAGGTGTTGGTGGGGAGAATATACCCGGCTTTGCTCTGTGTGGTGTGGTTGTGGAGAAGCAATACCTGCACCTTCGGGCGTCAGTTGAGAGGAATACCTTCGGTTTTTTGTGTAATGTGGATGTACGTGATGTGTGCAAGGGAGCAATGCCTACGTTTTTGGTGTCATGTGAGGGGAATACTCTCGCTCCAATGCTTGAGTGCAATAAAGGATGTTTTGTGTAGAGGACGGAAGGAAACAGCAAAATGTTTAGACATTGTTATCTAGTAACAGATGAAGAGTGTTGGTTGAATTTGTATTTTGGCTGATGATCAAATGTAGGTTTATTGTAACAATATATAGTACACAAAACTAAGAGTGGCATCGTGAAGAAAAAAAAATATATAGTAATGCCACAATTATATGTTTAGAAATGACCAGATTTTATATTGTTCATTTGTGATTACACCACCAAGTGTATATGTCAAATTTTTCCTGATCCAAAGAAGTTAATAATGTTTAATTACTGCTTCCCATCTATTCCTCTTCCTTGTATTGTGCAGGAGATTGGCGGAGGTCGGGAGGGGAAGTTGTGATAGCTGTGATGAAGGGAAACCACTACAAGATATGAGTGGGTGTTAACTGAGCACGTAATCCGCCTTATGTCAGCCTACTAGCGACAATAAACAAAAAAAAAGAAATTTAAAAAATCAATAAATTATTTTTGTATTTTCCTTTACTTTACCTGTTTTTAACATCCTGTATTCGACCATAAATGATGTTATACCGAGCATGTTCCACAGCCACGAACAACCGGGCTTCAATACCCGGTGGGGCCACTGGATTTTCGCACGTGAGAAACATCGCAAGCGTTGCCATTAGCCGGTGTTTTCTCGGAGCACTCCCGTTTGGCATTACTTTCCGTCGCTCCTTCGTCTTCGCCTCACTACACCCCCATTCTCGCTGGAGACCTCGGCTGTTAGGCACCGCCAAAACCTCTCCCTCACTGTTCATTCACGTGATAATCCACGCGAGTTTGCTTCAACTTGAACAAACAAAATTAAAACGATAAAAAAGCTGTAACTCAAGATCTTACCTGCACTACAAGGTGCGTATCCAAGTCATTAGTGTACTATACGTGTCTCCTAATAAGGTAGAAGTCGCTTTACCGCCGTTTGTATTGTGCTTTAAGAGTAGCTGTCTTCCTGGCCTTACGAGCTATGTTAATATGCGATTTTGTAAATATTCAATATAGGAACGTGGGACGTGTCACTTCATAAATTGTGTAATAAGTGTAAATGGTGTACTTTTGTGGTGATTGTTTTTTTAATTTTTTAACTGTTGGGATTGATACCCTGGTTCTACCATTTTGAAAGTTGGCGCTACTGTGCCAGCCAGTATTGCAACCATCATGGCGGCGAGTAGTTGTGTCCGTGGATCATGAAATTGTTATCGCGGTTAAAAGTTGTTGTGGATGTTGCATCCAAGTTATTTACACATTCCGCAACTTGGGAATGCAACACGAGTAAAAGAACTTTAAGATTTACATAGCGTAGGAAATAAAAGGCATGCAATTATGTCAGACATCATTGCTAGATCATTAATTTTTTATTTAAGTTCTGTTTCTTTGAAAATATACAATGATTTTCTGCTCAATATTATACGATAATTTAAATTCAGTTACGTGCTGAAACCAGTTTTTAAATATAATGCAAAAATAACTAAAGCAATATGAGGTTTAAACTGATGCCTTGTCTATTTATGAAGTTGTTCAGTGGTGTGATTATTTCAATGCACGATATTTCTTAACTCCTCGTGCATTTACTGTCAAAGTCAACTTCACTGCGACAGTGAAGGATTCACTACTGTGGTTATGAAGAGCGGAATCTTCTTCTGATGATCCACAATCATCGCCAGGAAGGGGTGATCAACGACGAAGAGTAAATTAGGATAGAAGGCACTCACTGGCGCAACCACTGCTCCTGGAAAGAGAAAATACTATGTAATACCAACCCATTATTTTTTAATTAGAAATTTATGTAATTTAATTATAACAATAAGTTTGTTAAGGAGACGCATTTTCTTTCCTCGGGTATTACTCTGTGTTAACATTCTAGTGTAAAGAAAGCAATCTTATGTTTTGTGATAATACTATTTATAAAGAATTTTTATTTAGCAAGGTAATGGAGTTATAGCACATATTCTAACTTTTCTTCTACTGGCGACAAAATTCGCATTTGTGTTTGTCTGAAATTATAATTCATTGTATTGCTTTCCCTGCTACGAGAAGCAAAAAAGAAAAACAAGTTGTAGAAACGGAAAATTGAGGTATATTAACTCAAATTTACTGTAGTGATTTCAGGGCATTTCGCCTACACTGCTCAACGCTCTCTTCAAACGTTGTGGATTATAAATATTTGAAACACTTGGTAAGTATTTCATTTATTTTCACTGCAAAAAATATGACATTTATTTTCTAGACTAACCACCATCAACGACATGATTTTTCCGCAAGTCGATACTTAAGCATCAACTTCGCATCTCGCTACGTATCCGAAGTGATTTAGGTGATTAGCGACATCTTTTTTTCAAAGTCATAAGCGTTATGAAGTTGATTTGTGTTATTTCGCAGCATTCCCGCCAATGCTTCCGAAGGTGCACAAAAAACCGGTATACCTTCCTAATATCGTGTAGGGCCCCCGCGAGCACGCATAAGTGCTGCAAGACGACGTGGCATGGACTCGACTAATGTCTGAAGGTACGCAGGAGGCATTGAAATCTGCGCCAATTTGAGTTTTACTGGATTCGCGATGTTCACGGTACACTCGTGAAATGGTCGTACGCGAAGATCCAAATTTCAGCGCTACCTCGGAGATGCTATGTCGTCCCATCTCTCGTGCGCCGACTATAACGCGACGTTCAAACTCACTTAAATCTTTATAACCTACCATTGTAGCAGCAGTAACCGATCTAGCAACTTTGCCAGACGCTTGTTGTCTTATATAGGTGCTGCCGACCGCATCGCGTTACTCTGATTGGTTCCATGCCTCTATTATTTGCAAACGCACGCCTATACCAGTTTTTTTTTTTTTTGCTCTTCAGTGTATTTTACTACAGCAGGCTTCTGGCGAGTATTACTATGAGACACTGCCCACCCCACCCTTTACCTTCTCGCTGGTCAAAAAAACCACAATGACCACGAGAAACTTGGGCCCTCTCCGTTGCATCATGAAGTCAGTTAACTGTGCCAAGGAGATATACACGTACCTGTAACAGCTGCAGCGACTCCACCTTTCTCATCTATCTCTATGGTGGCCTTCTGCAACACCTGGGTGACTGCCAGAGGTGAACCAGACGAAGATATTCCACTGAGATCAGCATTGCGGAACAATTCTTCTAAGCCGAGCTGCACATATGTTACACAAACACGCAAGTTTAACACGTACTTTCACATTCAAGACTTAACTTAAAATTACCGTGAATTTCATTCAATCAAATGAGTAGGCACAACACCGCATCACTCCTCTATTCAATACATGTCACCTCCAGGAAAGATGTGGGTGGTTGACTTCAGTGTGGTTGAACTAAACATAATTTAGCTAATAACTGTGCTATAAAACTGATACATGTTGTATGTGTTAATTCTTTTTCATTCATATCGCAGATAAAATTTAAGTTCTATTCTTATATTTTGGTTTCTTGCTATTCCAAAATAAAATAAATTTTTTGGCCTAACGTAGTAATTAAACAAAAATTCAATTACCACTCCTTATTGGCTTATATTTACAAGCTGACATCGGCAAATATAAAAGTTGAATAACATTAAATTTATAAACTTATGCAAATTAACACCGTTAATTTGTGTTGCTAAACTGCTTATATGATAAACTAAACTAACTTTAGGCATATACAAGGCCTACATCCTGTATTAGAACACCGTCTCTAATAACCTCACTGCCAACGAGACTTTAAAGCACTACTTGGCCGTGTTCAAACTTTGCACAACCATTTGCTCTAAACGTAACGATTTAGCGATCTCAGCTACGGAGACAACGAAAAATTTATTTTCAATCAACTTAGTCAGTTTATGTCTAGTGTGTTGACCCTCCCGACATTTAATTTTATTGGTATTTCTGATATAAATAAAAAATACTGACAATGTAACTTTCCAACTAAATGTTCTCAATTAATAAATTAATAGTTTTTGAAGAATCTTAATACTAGCTTATTATTTCCCGTGTAATCCTCAGTGACCTAACATGTAGTAATTTTTAGTGAAGTATTGCAGTTCCGATTCCTGTGCGCTCAACAAGCAGGTATCAAAATGTATACATCATTTGACTATAACCTTAAACATTAAGTTAAACCTAGGTTAACGTTTAGTTAGGGTCCTAATAACAACGCCTCTCTTTCCCAAAACGCAAAACTATTTTGCTTGAAAATAAGAAAAGTAAGTATTTTAGTTCATTCAGGATCCTATTGTTAGCTATTATTTTTGGATTTTCTTACATACTGTATATGTCAGTTNTAAGTATTTTAGTTCATTCAGGATCCTATTGTTAGCTATTATTTTTGGATTTTCTTACATACTGTATATGTCAGTTAGTTTGATTGTGCTGTCGCCTCCTGAGCTCAGACAAGTTGTGCACGTTATATCAATATTTGGGGGCCTGTTTTCGTATGTATGTCCAGACCAGTATGAACGTTATATTCTGTTGAAGGTCTTGTCTTAAGCTAGAACAAACTAGCCCTTATATCAGACTAGATAAGCTTTTTATACAATAAATAATGATGTGTCTTTATACGTCAAGTAACAACCTGCAGCCAAAAGCTAGTTTTCGGCTGGCGCTGTAACAAAACCATAGACCCATTACTTTCACAGTATTGCGGAATCAAGAACCCACATAACATAGGCCGACGTGGGACAATATATTTATGTGAAGCCCACTGGCAACATTCTGTACATCACCTAAAAGCCAGGGAACATCCATTACTTAAATTCTATATCCTCTTGTATATGTTTCTTTTAAATCACTTTTTGATAACATTTCAGTCGTAAGTCAGTGGACCCGTGAGAGATGGACTCATTTATATGTAATGACAGATGTTCTGCCCCTACATAACAGAGTCACACATTTTTTCTATTTTTTCGAAGAGGCAAAGAGTTTTTTCGTTTTATGTTTGTAGGTCTATAATTTAGCAAGTTGTAAATCGTTCCCTCTAATAAAAAAAACTGTCAGAACTGCTCCCAATTAGTTAACTTTACTGCTGATCTGGTGAAATTCGCCCAGTTGAATCCCAGTGGAATCAGTAAAACAGCGTTGATTTTTCTGTTTGCTGGTATTCACTGATTTAATAGGGATTTCTAGTGACTCAGTGATTTACAACAGACTTGCATTAAAATATCAGTACAGTCCAGTGATTCTCCGGTGGGTAAGAACTCATGAACTAACGTTTAATTAATAATGATAACACTTACTGAAATCACTGATTCGTATCAGATTTAGTGTGTTCAAATTACGTAACCGGCGGATGCACAGGCTTTCAATATGTATGTGTGGTTAAATACCAGAGGAGACCTCATTTGATGATTTCGTCAGGTGGGTGATGTGGCCAAAGAAAGGATGGGAGTTGGAGAATTGCAACGCAAGCCTCGTAGATATATTCGCAGAATTGATAGTGTGTAGTTTTGGGTAGCGACAACGTCAGGTTCCAGTATGATATGCGTTCGCAACCTGTTGAAATCCATCGCCGTATGTTGACGATGTATGGCGCACGCACCATGATCAACGAGAGGTGTATGAGTGGGGGAAACGCTTTGAAGCGGGAAGAACGAGTATGACTGACGGAAGCCGATCCGTTCGCCAATCAACATCGCGCACGTTCGATCGCATCCAGGGGGGCGTATGCCTTGATCAGGGAAGACCAACGACTCGTGTCAATGAAGTAGAAGCTCCGCGGTCGCAGGTTCATCTCGGATGGTGAGGTCCAGCCAACGGTGGAGAGATGGCTTCGGTGAATTACTGCGACAATTTATTTTTTCTGAAGGGGTGGGGCAGCTCATTCAACGATACAAGTGCATCTTGGTGCAGGGAGACAATTTAGAAAAGTGAAATGTGCATTTATTCATCATGCGCGATGAGACAACCTTTAAATTGAATGGAACTGTCAACTGCCACGACTGTGTGTACTGGGCCGATGAAAATCCCCCACATTGTGGTACGGCAAGCAGTTAACGATCATGTGTTAACAGTGCAGTGTGTCTGTCAGAGGACTTGTGGGACCGTTCTTCTTTGAAGGAACGATGACGGGTGAAAGTTAACTCACAATGTTGCAGGGAAACATTGTGCCAGCTGTTCACCAACTCTACCCAAGACGACGATCGTTTTTTTTCTAGCAGGACGGTGCAACGCCACATTACCATCGAGATGTAAGGTCGTTCCTGGATTAAACATTTGTTTTGAGGTGGGAAGGCCGAAAAGGAAGTGTTGAGTATCAACCCAGATCTCCAGATTTAACGCCCTTAGAATTTTATATATGGGGAACTCTGGAGAACACTGCGTGAGCCGGAAAGCCACGGACAATGGATGTCGCAAGAGCCGCGATTGTGACCGCCTGTGACGACACTCACTTGGAAAACGTAGCTACTGTTTGTCCTTCTGTTATNTCGCAAGAGCCGCGATTGTGACCGCCTGTGACGACACTCACTTGGAAAACGTAGCTACTGTTTGTCCTTCTGTTATACAGAGTTGCAAACTTTGGCTTGCTGCTTATGACGTACATGTTGAACATTTTTAACTGTTATTTGCATTCTCATACACTCAACGTTGTCCTTGTACTGTCATTTATTCATAGTCCCATCAGATTGCCTTCAATAGTTTCTTTGTTATTCATGTCCAAAGATATTGAACATTAATTTGGTATGTAAAAGATGTACACTGATCCAAATTCTGTANTTCTTTGTTATTCATGTCCAAAGATATTGAACATTAATTTGGTATGTAAAAGATGTACACTGATCCAAATTCTGTATAAAATGTTCTTACTGATAACAACACAGTTTAAAAGATGTTGTAAAAAATCAACTTGGTAACAAGTAACGTTATTCTTATATTTCTGCGGACTGCAGACACAAACATTTATAAGTTGTAAATACATTACTCAAGAGAGAGACTGAACTCCTTTAAATAATCAGTAAATACTTCTGAGAGCATATCCTCACCTGTTGGAGATGTTCCTTAAGTTCATGCTTTGATTCGAGTTTAAATCGCGGCATATGTATTTCCGTACGTTTGTTAGTATATGTGGAAATCATTTCAGATACATCTGACAACGTGAGTTTGCTGATCAAGTCCGCCAATCCATTCTTCTCATTGGGAAGCACCACCAGTAATGATAACTGCTGGCCCTGTAATTCATTACAAAAATTCCATATATCAGTATAAAACATGATTCAATAAAATTCTCAACAAGAATATTATTGCATTATTCGGTACATTAACAACTCCAAAATCTGAGAAATGTGTCACCATGCTGGATNTCTCAACAAGAATATTATTGCATTATTCGGTACATTAACAACTCCAAAATCTGAGAAATGTGTCACCATGCTGGAAAGAGTTTTGTTTTGTTCTGGTGTGGAACAACTGCTTGTTAAGATGTTATTTCTTTTTTATTCAATTTGTAACTATGCTGTACTTTCATCATCAATATAAAATGTACTAACATTTAAATTTAATAAATAATCTAGAGAACCTCGAAAGTAACATTATTATTAATTAAGCTACCACTACTATAAAGTCGCGAATTATAATCGTCTCCAGGTTAATATCGCCATTAGAAGAATAATGGAACTATATCCTTTATATAAATATTTAAATTCAACTTTCCATTGGTAGTATGTTGACTACGAAATTCAGACGGTATATCGTCTGTATTTACAGAATTATGTATGCATTCCAAAACTCTTTAACGTGTTGCCGAATATAAGTACTGCAATCAAAAATACCGGTCTTACAGCGTGGATTAACATCCAGTGTAATAAATTCTATACTATGTATTTTACTAAACCCACCAATGGTTCTGAAGATATGAAAGAGAAGCTTAGCAATGCCCTCGCTATCTCTTAATAAAATCTAAGAACTATATTTTAAAAAGTAACTGCAGATAATATATTTTTTTGTAAATGTGAGATTATTCGCAGTTTTTACTTATTCCTGGTTACGTTGTATGGAACAACTAAAGTGTAAATGATAGCCTACTTGTTCTGATCTGAGATCAGAATTCAAATTGTAAAGGATAAGCAAAGGCACTGATTTTAAAATGTACTGTTAAAAAAATTAGAATCCTCTGAAATCTGTAAGGCTTGTTCACAAATTAAATTAATAAAACTAACACCTATTAAATCAGAAAATTATTTTAATCATTTGCTTTGAGGTAGTAGTCTAGAAATCTCAGATAAAATGACTCATTTAAAATATATGTATGTTTATTTAAGAATTGCTAGATATATTTTTAGGTGTTATGAATTACATACTACACGCCCCGAGTGTAACATGTGCCACTGCCGCCATCTTAAACAACAACACTCAAAACTCTGTCTTTGTTGTTCTTTTATTCATAAAATTTTATAAGAAATATTTGAAAAATATTTTGTAAAAATGGTTTATTTATACTTTGACAAACTATAGTGCCAAATCTGGTGTAATCCTAAAGATAATTATGTCATCGTCGTTTCCTTATTTATTACAATGTGATCACACAATGAACCGATAACGTGATGTCAAACGTCATTTTCGCATCTAAACCACTTACTGCATGTTTAGTACAAAACGTTTATAAAAAAATATGTTTTATATCAATTAAATACTAATACGCATGCGTCTTGTCGTAACAGTCAATTACTTGGTGTCACTGGTTCGTATATTTCGTTACGGAAACTCGATAACTTTTTATTTCTTTTTTAGAATTTTAATTAATTTAAACGTGGAACTTTTTTTTTCACTGCTTGGAATTTTTGCCTTGACAAATGTCCATTAACCTGTTTTATAACGAGCAGTTACAAATGCATCAACAGTTGAGTAATTTATGATACTGTACAGAAGGTTTAAATATTGTTACATGCCCGAAAAAGGTTTAACAGATTTTACGCCGTTTATTTGTGGGATTACATAATTGAAATCCCTAGTGACAAATATTTTTGGTCCCGTGTTGAGATGAAATCCTTCAACTGTAACGACTGCCTGTTACTGAATAGCGATTCTGCAACTTGGCGTGTAGCACAACAAACCCATGTCTTGCGTTAAACAAAATGAAAACCAGAGAAGCGAAAAGAATAAGTCACNTGGCGTGTAGCACAACAAACCCATGTCTTGCGTTAAACAAAATGAAAACCAGAGAAGCGAAAAGAATAAGTCACTACGTCTATATCTTACATGTCTCTAATATTTATCTCGTAAAAAGCAAAAGTGTCTCTGAAATTGAGCGCGCCCTTTCTCAACCATCTCTCGTATGCCAAACCAATAACATTGACTATGAACAATACTAATGAAGGAAGAAGACAATTCTACTTCGATTATGATAGTTTACACTAAGGGCCGTGGTGGTTTGTGTGCAAACGCTTAATTTTTTTACACATAAATCGCAGAGTTTTTGAGTTTCCATTTGCGTATTTCTATCTCTCCTTGACACTGTAGTTTCTTTATACAGAGTGATTCTAAAATCATGGGACAAACATTGAGGGGTTGTAGAGCTCACTTAAACAAACAATTANTGGCGTGTAGCACAACAAACCCATGTCTTGCGTTAAACAAAATGAAAACCAGAGAAGCGAAAAGAATAAGTCACTCCGTCTATATCTTACATGTCTCTAATATTTATCTCGTAAAATTCAAAAGTGTCTCTGAAACTGAGCGCGCCCTTTCTCAACCATGTCTCGCATGCCAAACCAATAGCATTGATTATAAAGAATACTAATGAAGGAAGAAGCCAATTCCACTTGGATTATGATAGTTAACACTAAGAGCCGTGGTGGTTTGTGTGCAACCGCTTAATTTTTTACACATAAAACGCAGTGTTTTTGAGTTTCCGTTTGCGTATTTCTATCTCTCCTTGACACTGTATTTTCTTTATACAGAGTGATTCTAAAATCATGGGACAAACATTGAGGGGTTGTAGAGCTCACTTAAACAAACAATTATTGTATAGTAATATATGGGTGGGAGTGACGCGTTGAGGCACAAACACAAAAATAACACATGAAATGCAACACATTGTTTATTTACGTCACCGCTAAATGCCTTTTCACAGCAATGTTTATAATAATTGCTCAAAATTGCTACCACCGACAGTAATGCAAGCTTGGTAGCGTCGGTGGAGTGATTGGCGAACAGATTCAAATACGCCGGGTATTTCACGCACGCCACCATTGTCAGCCAATCACGCCATATGTAGAGGTCGCCAAGCATGCGTGACTGTTGGTGGATGCATTTCCAGCTACTGTTTTACCATTTTCTGTACGGAATCACTCGTTAAGTATGCTGCTAATGAACATTTTATGATTCCGATAATGTGTTATGTTTTTGTGTTTGTGCCTCAACACGTCACTTCCGCCCATATATTCCTATACAATAATTGTTTGTTTTAGTGAGCCCTACCACCCCTCAATGTTTTTCCCATGATTTCAGAATCACCTTGTATATGAACATATCTCACTGCAGTTGAATGGATAAACTGCTCCTGCAATTTCTCACGAAAACATAAGACAAAAAGCGTAAAATAATCATGGTCTAAAGAGCTTCCCAAGGGCGTTACACGCTCTTGAAGGTGCAGTAGAAAACGAGGTTATTGAACTTTCTACATAAAATTATTTAAGACGGAACAATCAACCCCTGAATAATGTCCGCAACCAATGTAACATCTACCTCTGTGAATAGATCATTTCGTAGAAAAAATAGGAGTTCCAACCCTGATTATGGTAGAATGTCGTGATTTATTAATTTTACAACGATTAACAGTAAATAATATATTCAAATAAATAAAGTAAAAAAAAATGTTGTATCTTGTGATTCCCGTTAATCCAGACGTTTTCGATGAACTCATGCATTAAGTTAAAAAGCCATGAATTCTTTCCTTGGGTTGTAAAATGTATCTACTATTTATTCGCAAACAAAACACACGAACCTTTTTGTTTATCTGAACGTGTTGATTAATGATCCGAAATCGGAAAATCGATCAACATTTGGCATCTCGAAGTTGTATGACAGTCACATCCCTTATTTTTTCGGCCATTTGAAGACGGGGATAGACGTCACGCTGGCTGCAGAAATTTGTGGATTTACACATTATCCGTAAGTTCATTGTCACCATCATTAATACTTCTTGTAAAACGTTCAGTAACCTCGTCTTTATCCTCCACATTAAAATGCATGTACCCAGCTTACGAAGGATTTTAGACCAAGAGTCGTATCCACGTTTTTGCATTATTTTTTCGTGACGAATACGCAGTTGAACTTTATCCCAGTAACAAGGTATATTAGCATACCTTGACGGTCTCTATTTTTTTTTGCAGTAAAATGATAAGGTTATTTGAAAAGGAAATTATTACGCGAATCGCTTTGAAACATATGCATAACATAAAACTTTACAGCTTTCCATTCAAACTTGATATTCATGCCTTTAATTAGTTTTTAAAATTCGCAACCAATGGTTTATATTGACTCGCAAAGTAATCACATCATGTTGCTAAAACGGGTGATGTCTAAGTAATTATGAGGGCAGAATTTTGGTAGACTTGTTTCAAAAATAATTATTCCCTAATTTTTTTTTCAAATAATGGTTACGATTATAGCCTGGTATAGTATTCTTTACATTATCATCAAGAACTACACTGTAAGAAAATTTTGTAATTTTACGCTAAATGTACGTGGCCGCAGTGTCTCCACTGACATCGGTATAGTTTTACACCTACATATGTCAATGTTTTTTTTTTTTTACTCTACGTCCAAGTAAATTTATCCTACAAATTAGTAAAATAATATATACTTTTTACAACTAACTTTACATAGAATGGTGTAAAATTACTATTACTATGTAGCAGGCAATAAACTTTACATTCGTGTATATTCTCTCCATGGCAAGAAAATTTACACAGACATCATATCGCAATTGTAATTTCGCCACTGTGTATGTGTATTTTCTTACTAACCAAATGATAAAATTGCAGATTGACTGTAATTGCAATTACACAATTACTGTACATTTTTCACTCTTTTACTAAAGAATTTTACAGTCAGCATAAATGTTATTTTACAACTGCGTCATATTAATTCACATGTCATTTTAATATTATTTATATCTGCAATTTTAAACTTGGTTGTTTAACAGAGCTATAAAACGTTATCTCCAAAATGTAAGTAACAATTCACTTCAGATATATATAATAGATAGTTATATGCAAAAACCAGCATATTCAATCAGCGAGAGTTAAGATTTCCTTTTGAACACACAAAAGGAGTTCGAAGTAGTTCTACTCCGTACCGCTAGATCGCATGTTTTAAACAAATACTTGTAGTTATATTTAAATTCATAGGAACATTGGTGTAAAATTACAAATATTATACTCGCTTTAGCAAATTACCCATAAAAATGTAAAATTACCGAAAATTTGTACGTGTAAATAAACGCTCACAGATAATTCAGAATGTAATGCAAGTTTACACACACGTGGTCTTTGTAAAATTACATAATTGAAGACATGCAACTATAATGACATTAGGTGTCCATCCAACTGTGTAGCAGTAAAAATACATAACTTTTCACCAGAGAAATGTAATACTCTCCCGATTATGATTAACATTTGTGTAACATTACACGTACAAAATATAAAATTACCATAAATTTAAACGTATAGATTTATACTTATTTTTTACAATGTACGCTTTCGCAGCAAATTAAAATGCATGCTGAAAAAGTGTTTACATGGCAGAATCATGCGAGTGGTTCACTTAATTTACTTAATTGAAATGCGTCGCTTACAGTGTACAACGATAGGTAGAATACAACGTCGTGGATCCAAAGAGGAGTGGAAAGCCTAAGGGGGCTTGCCCCCTCCTTTGGAGATTTATTTCACACTGGATAAAAATAGGTTATTTTTTAAACCGAGCATATTATTTTTAATAATGCAGTATACTCCATTCATGGTAACTCCCAACTTTTCTGAAGCCCTGCTAAAGTTCTACTTCCAGGATATTAATCCATCTCATGCAAACATAGCGTAACCGGGGTCTATAAAATTACACCAAAGGGAATATTAATCGCAACCGTGCACACTCAGTGTAAAAATAATTAGCATTAGAACTATTCCTTACTAGGCATTGCCAACACACTTATTTTCTCCTTGTTTTCATTGATATTAATAATTAAATGAAATATTATGGTGTATAGATAAAATGTAAATGTAAAAGTTCAATTTAATCAAATGCAAGGTATTTTAATGTTAACACAAGTTTAAAACGTTTGTAATACATGGCATACTTAGGATACCAAACAAGCACATTATACGTAAGGTCATTTACATTAGAACTCAGTGTTTACTGGCGATCAAGTGGTTTTATCGTAATGCACAGTGCTCCAGCACTCAGGTAGCCCCGCCTTAATTCTCTAGATCCGCCACTGAATGCAATTTAACAAGCTACAGAATCGTGCTGCAGGTGCTTCGCCTCTCCTTAGAGGTCCCACGCGGCTTTTGCGGAGCACGTGTTTGTCTCCCCACGCAAGAGCTTACCTCGAATGGCAGGAGAACCGACACGGCATTCAGATTATCGTGATCCGAAGTCGCCAAGAGACGAGTATCGCTCATAAACGGCACCTTCACAGACTGGCCAGGTTTCACATGGAAGTCCTGGTCGGACGTCGAGCTTCTGACGAACTGCTTGTCCCACGCCGCTTGGAAGAATATTGCGTTGGCGAGGACCAGAGCTGTATCCGGTGAAAGTTCTGGGAAAAAAAAATACAACACCTTCACAACTGGCACAATCACTGGATCGACTCTCTTAACTGACGATTTTTCAAACGTTAAAAACAGCCGTAGATGTTTTGCCTTTTTTCCGTGGGAAAAATTGGCTCGTGGGATTACATTCTCGCCTGCGTGTTTTTATGTGTACGAATATGTGTCCCACTAAATTTTTTCTGTGCCCTTTTACCAATTTAATCAGATTTGGTACACGTGCCTAGCAAGGGTACCGGACTTTTCCATATTTGGACATTTTCGAATGATTTATTAAATGGCGTTCTTCCAAACATTTTGAGTGATGCTTTATACCTCGAACTCTTATGCCGGTTTGAACAAAACTTGTTGCTCCAGCTGTAATGTGAGAATTAAGCTACCTAATTAATATTCTCTTTTATTTACCCTACATAAAGTTTATATATGACAATTCAACCAACTTTGGTGTACCAGAGGTGTCCCTCTATGCCACCTTTGTTTATGTAATTTCAAAATAACGCAGTAATTTTTGAAGTGGCAGTTTTATAAATATTACATATATGTATATTTTATGTATCTTACCTCATGAACTAAATGGCATATTATAACAAAACTTGTTATACTAGCTTTCTACTATAATTCATAGCTAAATTCACTTTCCAGTACGTTTTTCATTTGCCATTTTTAGAGACAACGCTAACTGAAAAATTATGGTTTGACATCTCAGTAACTACTGAACCAAAATACTTCAATTTCTGTGTACTATTAGTACATTGGTAGAAAATCAGTATTTAGGGAACCTTAAATATCACACGTTATTGTTCAACTACCAACCTTACAAATATTTTCGGGTAAAATGATATATATATATAGTTTGGTTCATATATGCTCGGGAAGTTATATATATACATACATATATATATATAACTTCCTGAGCTATATGAACCAAATTTTATATGATGTATGTAACAAGTAAGCGCAGTTCATTCACATATTTTTTAGCATGTTTTTTCTAGAATTTTTGGAAAATAACGTATTCTAAAGAAGTACATTTATTATATTTCAGGAACTATTTAAACGATTCTAACAAATCTGAAATTTATTTTGCATTATAAAATGCTTATAAGTATCTGCTTGCTTACTGTATATATTTCTTACGCTTATTTTCTGGTACTATAAGTGTTACATGCCATACCTCTGGACTGGTGTCATTATACCGATTAAGAATAAACTTTGCTTACTGCAGAATGTAGAAACCTAACTAAAATTACTGTTTAATACTCATCATGTTAGGAGGTGAATTCACCTATATATTATTTAGTGTTTATTTTACATCGTGAGAACTGTTTGACTTCTCCAAACGCTTTCTTAGAATTACTATGGGAGACGTGATGTTTGGTGATCCAAAACTTATTTTCGCAATCGCGGCCGGACTTAGTTTTAAGCAGAATATGCCATAAACCTTGGAATCTTAGTGATGACTTAGTGTTTGGTATTCTGACAAAACCTGACAAAACATTTCAATGTTAATGCTAGCTTTTATATTCTACCTTAGGTGACATTTAAAACTGATATATATTTATTTTCTCATGAAACATACAAAATTACAGTATTTTCAAGGAATACAAGTAGAATGGGTTTGTTAATTTTTTTAACTGNCTCATGAAACATACAAAATTACAGTATTTTCAAGGAATACAAGTAGAATGGGTTTGTTAATTTTTTTAACTGAACCCCTTTTTTTTTTTTTTTTTTTTTTACAAAAAACAAGTTTTCTGTTAACGAAAAAACAAAATCAGTATCCATTCTGTGCTCCTCAAAAATACTGCAATACTGGATTTGAGGAAATTCGGTTCAATATTTCAAATAAATATACTATTGGGTATCCAAATGACCCAGTGTTTTTCAACATTTACTTTTCATTTAATGATAGAAGAAATATTTGTAAAATAATTTTTAATGATTGCGACGTGCTTGTTTACTTGCCAGTCTTTTACCTGATATAACCAATTCCGATGTTATTTTATGTTTAAAATTGTCTAAGCTGTAATAAATATTTTTTATTTTAATTAAAACTGACTGAGAAACGATGACCCGTTAATCAGGCAATCGGCTCCAAATATTTGTTCTATACAAAAGTTCAAGTTATTTAGCGCGTGTAATTTTTGTGGGAATATGTTTTTATGATTGTTTACTTCGAAATAGCTCTTTATTAGCTTCTCCAAAACACNATTTTTGTGGGAATATGTTTTTATGATTGTTTACTTCGAAATAGCTCTTTATTAGCTTCTCCAAAACACTGAGAATGTGTTTTAGAATATTTTTTAAAGCAATCATTTGCCATGTTTTCAGCACAAAGAGGAGTTGGGTTACTAGCAACGTAAAAACAGTAAGAAATAAAAAAATGCTCATACCATCTACGAGTGTCTTTATCTTGCCATGCCACCGGAACCTGCGGGTGCGCAACTAATATCCCGATCGAAGTCCTGTTTGGAAATCAACTTGGTCAACTCCAGATAGGAACGACTCTGTTAGCACATTCTTGAATTCAGGGTTCACTGGGAAACCTTTGGCCAGGAACAACTGGTTTGCGAACTCCAGGGTCGTGTTTTTTAATGACGAATTCTCCTGTGAACAAAAATAGAATGTTCAGGCGGTAAAATTGTGAGATAACATTTCTTGAAAGAAAAAATTATTTCAATTTACTCATTTTAGTGTTAAGTATTTTCCAGGAAAAAAAAAAGCTTTTTATTTACGGAGTTTGTAAGTAATTATGTACCATTGTCATTATTTTCAGAGTTAGATGGTGCTGGATTTTTGTTTCACAAGCAATAAAAACCAATACAAGCTTCAAAAAATGTGCGCAATCATTTACGTAACATCAACAATATCTCTAATAAATTATGGGTAGTTTAAATACAACACGAAGTAGTTGTACTAAGAAATTATGAGAGACAAATTTTTAGTAAAGATTTACCTGGTGAAAAATATTATGTAAGGTTTCTTCAAATAACAAAAATTGCAAAAATAATATCTTGGAACACATATGGTCAAACAAATTTGTTAAGTAACTCTTTTACGACGTAAGCTTCTTCAAAAGGGTTGTTTGCTGCTACCTGGAGCAGTGAGTTGTAACTGCCACATAGCTGCGCAGGTCTTCTACGGCTTGAAGTGTAAGACGAGTAGATAGGTAGGAGTCGATGATTCACCAGCGAGGTCGTTAAACACGGAGCAATCGGCTCAGAGAAGCAGGTACGGGGAAGGAATCGGCCATAGAATAAAGATGAGGTAGACCACTTATTCGTCTATTTGCGCATGTACCCAACAATGACCTACGCCAAAGGAACACAACTGTCGAATTCACGTGGTCAACAGCGACGAACGTGTTTGTTTATATCTTATTTTTCAAAAGAGAAGCACTTTTATATGAACAAAATGCTTTCACTAATTTCTATTTAATATAACAGAATTCCAAATTGGTTAAATTAAGTGTACAAACATCTCTAAGCACTTGATTACTAAACAGTGTTCTAACCTCAATAACAGTCCACGCCGTTATTACTAGTCGTATTGCCAGAAAAGCAGTTCAACGTTGTGACATGGATATTGGTTGTACGCAGCCAGCGTCTATGATCCCAGCACTCACCTGGAGTGATTTCGGGAAATCGGAGCCCTACATACGCACCTTTTAAGCATACCATTGGGACGGGGGAATAGAGGGGGTAACATCTAGCAAAAGTTCATGACTCCCCGGTCAACACAGCCACTAAAAATAGAGATATTTTGGGGTT
Source organism: Clitarchus hookeri (assembly GCA_002778355.1). NCBI lineage: Eukaryota > Metazoa > Arthropoda > Insecta > Phasmatodea > Phasmatidae > Clitarchus > Clitarchus hookeri. The sequence goes on from NQII01002388.1 coordinate 358,237, forward strand.
TTGTTTCTTTATATTCAGGGGGTACACAGGGGCTTAGGAAACACGTCTATCCAGTAAGAGTCGAATTTGTTTTCTACATGACCTCTACAGCTCTTGGCCATTGGTGAGGGAAGGTAGCCTCAGTGACACAGAGGTTGTTTTCTGATATTAATCACCATGAACGAATTGTGCGAGTACAACGAAGGTTGCCA
>NQII01002389.1:0-79460 GCA_002778355.1 Clitarchus hookeri
ACCTGAATATCTTACCATGTGTTGGCCTATTGAGGAGGCTCCTTTGCAGGTAAGTGAATATCCACCCATGTATTGACCTATTGTAGAGGCTCCCATAAATGTACCAGAAGATTGCGTGCACCTGAAGTTCCACCCTTCTACTGGCCTAACGAGGAGGCTCCACAGCAGGTACCTGAAGAAACAATTAGGTACTGGCCTATTTTTGTGGATCTCTGCAGGTATGTGATAATTCATCAATTTACTGCCCTATTGTGGAGGCTCTCTTGCGAGTAACTGACCATTCGCCTTTCTACNATTGTTGATGCTCACTGCTGTGTACCCGAAAATCCATTAATCTACTGTCCTATTGTAAAGTCTCTGCTGCAGGTACCTGAAGAGACACCCATTAACTTGCATATTGTGTAGGCTCATCTGCAGTATAGTAAATGTCAACTCATGTACAAACCTATTGTGGAGTCTTCCTTGCAGGTACCAGAAGAAGAAACCAATATACTGCCCTATTGTGGAGGCTTCTCTGTAAGTACCTGAAGATCCAACCATGTGTTGGCCTATTGTGGAGACTCCTGTGCAGTATGTGAAGATCCATACATTTACGGCCCTATTGTGGAGGCCCCATAAAGGTACTTGAAGATCCACCGATGTACTGGTCTATTGAGGAGATTTCGCTAAATGTGCCCAGATGTACACCTATTTACTGAAATATTTTGAAGGTTCTCTGGGAGGTGCCCGAAGATCGACCCAGGAACTGGACTTTTGTGGAGACCTTTCTGCAGTTTCCCGAATATGCACCCATGTAATTGCCAATTAAGAAGGCGCCTCTGCAGGTAATTGAATATCCACCTACGTGTTGACCTATTGTTAGGGTTCCCATAAAGTTCCCTGATGATCCACCCATGTACTGGCCTTTAGTGGAGTCTCCTCTGCAGTTACCCGAATATCCATCTATAAACTTGAATGTTGTTTAGAAACTACAGTAGGTACCCGAAGATCCACCCTTGTATTGGCCTATTGTGGAGTCTTTCATGCAGACCCCCTGAAGATCAAACAATGTACTGAGCTATTGTAGAGACCCATCTGCAGGTAAGTGATGTTCCACCCATTAACTGACCTATTGCGGAGGCTCCCATAAACGCATCTGAAGACCCACCCATGTACTGGACTAGTCAAGATGATCTGTAAAGGGTACCTGAAAATCCACCCATCACCTGGTCTATTGAGAAGGCTCCCCTGCAGGTACCTGAAGAACCAATGATGTACTGGCCTATTTTGAATGCTCCTCTGCAGGTATGTGAAAATTCATCTATGTACTGAACAATTGTAAAGGCTCGCCATGTAAGTAACTGACCGTAAAACCTTATAATGATATATTTTAGAGGCCCCCCATTTTGTATCTTCAAATCCAATATTTCACTGTCATTTTGTAAGTCTCTGGCATAGGTACCTGAAGTTCCACCCATGTAAAGGCTTATTGTGTAGGCTTCACAGCAGGTACCCGAATATCCACCTATTTACTGGAATATTGATGAGGTTCTCTGGCAGGTACCCGAAGATCAACCCATGTACTAGCCTACTGTGGAGGCTCTTCAGCTGGTAAGTAAATATCAAACAATGCACGAGCCTATTGTGGATCCTCCCTTGCAGGCATATTCTCTGGCTTAGGTACCTGAAGTTCCACCCATGTAAAGGCCTATTGTGGAGGCTTCACAGCAGGTACCCGAATATCCACCTATTTACTGGAATATTGAAGAGGTTCTCTGGAAGGTACCCGAAGATCAACCCATGTACTAGCCTACTGTGGAGGCTTTTCAGATGGTAATTAAATATCAAACAATGCACGAGCCTATTGTGGATCCTCCCTTGCCCTATTGTGAAGCCTCCCCTGTAGGTTTCTGAAGATCAAACCATGTACTAACCTATTGTGGAGGCTTTCTAGAAGGTTTGAAAATAAAACCATGTACTTGCTTATTGTGGAGGCTGGCCAGGAGGTACATGAAGATCCAGTTATTTACTGGCCTATTCTGAAGTCTCTGCTGTTGGTACATGAAGAACCATTATGGAATGGCCTATTGAAGATGTTCCCTGCAGGTACATATGTTGGCATATTGTTTTGGCACCTCTGCTGGTAAGTCAAGATCTACCAATTAACACACCTATTGGGGAGGCTCCAAGAAAGATACCTGAAGATCCGCCCATGTACTGACCTAATTAAGAGGCTCCTCTTCAGTTATCAGATGATCCACCCATGTATTTGCCTAATAAGAATGGTACCCATTAAGTACTTGAATATCCAATTATGTATTGGACTATTTTAGAGGCTCCTCTGAAGGTAAGTGAATATCGAACCATGCACTGGACTATATGTAATGTTGAGGCTCCCATGAAGCTACCTGAATAACCACTTTTGTTCCGGCCTTTTAAGGAGGCTCCTCTGCCGGTAAGTGAAGAACCACCCATGTACTAACCTTTTGTAGAGGCTCCCATAAAGGCACGAGACGATCCACCCACGAACTGGTCTATTGAGGAGGCTCTACTGTAGGTACCTGAATATCCAACCTTGTACTGGCCTAATGAGGAGGCTTTACTACAGGTACCTGAAGATGCATTTAGGTACTGGCCTATTTTGGTGGCTCCTCTGCAGGTATGTGATAATCCATTCATTCACTGAACTATTGTGGAGGCTCTCTTGCAAGTAACTGACCATCAAACCTTGTACTGGTATATTGTTGTGGCTCTCCATGTTGTACATGAAAATCCATTAATATACAGTCATATTATATTGTCTCTGCTGCAGGTTCCTGAAAATACACCCATGTACTGGCCTATTGTGTAGACTAGGGTAAGTAGAAATCAACCCAAGTACTGGCCTATTATAGTATATCCCTTGCAGGTACCAGAAGAACCACCCATATTTAGCCCTATGGTGGTGGCTCGCGTGCAGGAACCTGAAGATCAAACTAGGTACTGGCCTATAGTGGAGGCATCAATGCAAGTTCCTGAAAATAAAACCACGTACTTGCATGTTTTGGAGGCTCGCTTGCTGTTACCATGTAGATCCACCATTATTTNATGGTGGTGGCTCGCGAGCAGGAACCTGAAGATCAAACTAGGTACTGGCCTATAGTGGAGGCATCAATGCAGGTTTCTGAAAATAAAACCACGTACTTGCATGTTTTGGAGTCTCGCTTGCTGTTACCATGTAGATCCACCATTATTTGGCTTGTTTCGGAAGCATCCATGCATAAACCTGAATATTCATCCATGTACTGGACTATTGAGGAGGCTTCCCTGCAGGTACCTGATGATAAAACAATGTGTTGGCCTATTTTAGAGGCTCCTCTGCAGGGAAATGAAGATCCACCCATGTACTGACCTATTTTGGAGGATCCCAAGTAGGTACCTAAAGATCCACCCATGTACTGGGTTTTTGTGGAGAATCTCCTGCAGTTACTTGGTGATCCATCCATGAACTGGATTTAGGAGAGAAGCTTCAGCTGTTACCCGAAAATCCGACTATGCACTGGCCTATTAAGAAGGCTCCTCTGCAGGTTAGTGGTAAGAACCACCTATGTACTGACCTATTGTGGAGGATCTCATAGGTNACTGACCTATTGTGGAGGCTCTCATAGGTAACATAAGATACACACATGAACTGGCCTATTGATAAGGCTCGACTGCAGATACCTGAATATCCACTCATNTTAAGTACTGGCATATTTTGGTGGCTCATCTGCAGGTATGTGATAATCCATCCATGCACTACCCGATTGTTGAGGCTCCCTTGCAAGTAACTGACCATCAAACCTTGTACTGATCTATTTTTGTGGATCCCAGGTTTGTACCTTAAAATCCATTAATGTACTGTCTTATTGTTTTGTATCTGTTGAATGTACCCTAAGATCCAGCCATGTACTGGCCTATTGTTAAAAGGCTCGTCTCTAGGTAAGTAAAGATCAAACCATTTACTGGCCCATTATGGTGGCTCCCTTGCAGGATCCAGAAAAACCACCTATATACTACCCTATTGTGGAGGCTCCCATTAAGGTACCTGAAGATCAAACCATGTACTGGCCTATATTGGAAGCATCCTTGCAGNTGCCTTTATTGGAAGCATCCTTGCAGATACCTGAAAATAAAACCATGTACTGGCCTATTGTGGAGGCTCCACCAGGAGGTACCTGAAGATCCACCAATGTACTGGCTTATTGTATAAGCTCCTTTGCAGGTACCCGAATCTCCACCTATTAACAGGAATATTGTGGAATTTCTCCGGCAGGTACCCTAAGATCCACCCATTTACTGGCCTATTAAGAGGGCTCCTCTGCAGGTAAGTGAAGAACCACCCATGTATTGGCCTATTGTGGCTGCTCCCTTGCTGGTACCCGAAGATCAAATCTTGTACTGTTTTTTCTTGGAGGCTCCCCAGAGTGTACCTGATAATCCACCAATCTACTGTCCTATTGTGAAGTCTCTGCTGCAGGTACTTGAAGATCCAACCATGTTTTGGCATATTGTTGAGTCTTCCATGCAGGTAACTGATAATCCCTCCATGTATTGGCCTATTGAAGAGCCTCTCCTGGAGTTTTCTGATGATATAATTATGTACCAGCATATTGTGGAAGCTCCTCTGCTGGTAAATGAAGATTCACCTATGAACTGGCCAATTTTGGTGTCTCCCTTGCAAGTGCCTGAAGATCATACCTTGTACTGGCCTCTTGTGGAGGCTCCTCTGCAGGTGCCATGATATCCATCTATAAAATGGAATGTTGTGGAGCAACTCCGAAAGGTATCCAAAGATCCACTAATGTATTGTCCTATTGTGGAGACTTTCCTGCAGTAACCTGAAGATCCACCCATGTACTGGTCTTTTGTGGAGACTCACCTGCAGGTACCCGAAGATACACCCATGTACTTACCAATTCAGGAGGCTCTGTTCTAGGTTTCCGAAGATCCAACCATGTAATGGCTACCTATGGAGCATCCTCTGCAGGTAAGTAAAGATCCACCCATGTACTGGTGTATAGTGGAATCTCCTTTGTTGTTACCTGAAAACCAAATCTTGTACTGACATTTTGAAGAGGCTCTTCTGCAGGTACCCGAAGGTTCATTTCTGTACCTGCCTATTTTCGAGGCTCCTCTGTAGGAAGATAATGATCCACCTATGTACTGGCCTATTGTGGAAGCTCCATTGCAGGTACTTGAACATTAAACATTGTACTGGCCTATTGTGGAGTCTCCCCAGGAGGTTCCTGAAAATTCATTAATCTACTGGCCTATTGTTATGTCTCTGTCGCAGGAACCTGAAGATCTACCCATGTATTGGCTTATTTTGGCGTCTCTCCCTCAGTAACACGAAGATCCACCTATGTAATGGCCTTTAGTGGGGACCCACCGTCAGGTATCCAATGATCCAGCCATGTACTGCTCTATTGAGGAGGCTCCTGTGCAGGAACCTGATTATCCTCACATTTACTGGCATAATGAGGTGGCTCCTCTGCAGGTACTTGATGATAAAAATATTTACTGGTACTAAGTGGATGATCCTATCCATATAAGTGAAGATCCGTCTATGTAATGTCCTAATGTGGAGGCTCTCTTGAAAGTACCCGAAGATAAAACCTTGTACTGTCCTACTGTTCAGGCTCCCCAGGAGGAACATGAAGATTCAGTCAAGTACTGGCCTTTTATAAAGTCTCCGCTTTTGGTACATGAAGTTCCATCCATGTACTGGCATATTGAGGTAGGTCACAGCAGGTACCTGAATATCTTACAATGTGTTGGCCTATTGAGGAGGCTCCTCTGCAGGTACGTGAATATCCACCCATCTACTGACCTATTGTAGAGGCTACCCATAAATATACCAGAAGATTGCGTGTACCTGAAGTTCCACCATTCTACTGGCCTAATGAGGAGGTTCCACAGCAGGTACCTGAATATACAATTAGGTACTGGCATTTTTTGGTGGCTCCTCTGCAGGTATGTGATAATCCATCCATTTACTGTCCTATTGTGGACGCTCTCTTGCAAGTAACTGAACATTAAACCTTGTACTGGCCTATTGCTGAGGCTCCCTGTGGTGTACCTAAAAATCCATTAGTCGACTATCCTTCTTCAATGTCTCTGCTACAGGTACCTAAAGATCTACTCATGTACTGGCTTCTTTGTAGGCACCTCTGCTGTTACCAGAATATCCACCTATTAATTGAATTATTGGGGCGGTTCTCTGGCTGGTACACGAAGATTTACCCATGTACGGCCTACTGTGGATGCTCCACTGCGGTCACCTAAATATACATTCATGTACTGGCCTATTGAAGAGGCTCTGCTGCAGGTACATGAAGAACCACTCTTGTACTGGCCTAATGAGGACGCTCTCCAGCAGGAAGACGAATTTCCAATCATGTATTGGCGTAATGTGGAGGCTTCCCTGCAGGTAAGTAACGATCCACCCACATAATTGCCTATTAAGGAGTATCTGTTTAAGTAATCAGAAGAACCAGAAATACACTGCGTTATTTTTGAGGATCCCCTGCTATTACCTTAAGATGAAACCATGTAATAACCTATTGTGGAGTCTTTCTTGAAGGTACCTGAAAATAAAACCTTGTACTTGCATATTGTATGGGCTGGCCAGGAGGTACATGAAGATCCNTTTCTTGAAGGTACCTGAAAATAAAACCTTGTACTTGCATATTGTATGGGCTGGCCAGGAGGTACATGAAGATCCAGTAATGTACTGGCCTATTCTGAAGTCTCTGCTGTTGGTCCCTGAATATCCATCATGGAATGGCCTATTGAGGAAATTCCCTGCAGGAACATATTTTGCCATATTGTGGAGGCCCCTCTTCTGGTAAGTGAAGATCCACCAATCAACTGACCAATTTTGGAGGCTCCCAGAAATATATCTGAAGATCCTCCTATTTACTGACCTAATAGGAAAGCCCCCCAACAGGTACCCGAAGATAGAATTATGTACTCGCCTATTTTAGAGAATTCCCTGCAGGTAAGTGAAGACTTACCCATGTTCTGGCCTATTGACCGAGCCTCCCATGAAGGTACCTGAAGATCAGCTCTTGTACTAGCCTATTTAGAAGGCTCCTTAGCCGGTAAGTGATGAACCACCCATGTACTGACCTATTGAAGAGGCTCTTATAAAGGTTCCAGAAGATCCAACCATGAACTGGCCTATCGCGGTTGCTCTACTGCAGGTACCTGAAGAACCAACCTTGTACTGGCCTAATGAGGAGGCTCTACTTCAGGTACCTGAAGAAACAATTAGGTACTGGCCTACTTTTGTGGATCTCTGCAGGTATGTGATAATTCATCAATTTACTGCCCTATTGTGGAGGCTCACTTTCGAGTAACTGACCATTCGCCTTTCTACTGGTCTATTGTAGAGGCTCACTGTTGTGTACCCGAAAATCCATTAATCTACTGTCCTATTGTAAAAAGTGTGCTGCAGGTACCTGAAGAGACACCCATTAACTTGCATATTGTGTAGGCTCATCTGCTGTATAGTAAATGTCAACTCATGTACAAACCTATTGTGGAGTCTTCCTTGCAGGTACCAGAAGAAGAAACCAATATACTGCCCTATTGTGGAGGCTTCTCTGTAAGTACCTGAAGATCCAACCATGTGTTGGCCTATTGTGGAGACTCCTGTGCAGTATGTGAAGATCCATCCATATACTTCCCTATTGTAGAGGCCCCATAAAGGTACTTGAAGATCCACCGATGTACTGGTCTATTGAGGAGATTTCGCAAAATGTGCCCAGATGTACACCTATTTACTGAAATATTTTGAAGGTTCTCTGGGAGGTACCTGAAGATCGACCCAGGAACTGGACTTTTGTGGAGACCTTTCTGCAGTTTCCCGAATATGCACCCATGTAATTGCCAATTAAGAAGGCGCCTCCGCAGGTAATTGAATATCCAGCAATGTGTTGACTTATTGTTAGGGCTCCCATATAGTTACCTGATGTTCCACCCATGTACTGGCCTTTTGTGGAGTCTCCTCTACAGTTACCCGAATATCCATCTATAAACTTGAATGTTGTTCAGAAACTACAGTAGGTACCCGAAGATCCACACTTGTATTGGCCTATTGTGGAGTCTTTCATGCTGACCCCCTGAAGATCAAACAATGTACTGAGCTATTGTAGAGACCCATCTGCAGGTAAGTGATGTTCCACCCATTAACTGACCTATTGCGGAGGCTCCCATAAACGCATCTGAAGACCCACCCATGTACTGGACTAGTCAAGATGATCTGTAAAGGGTACCAGAAAATCCACCCATCACCTGGTCTATTGAGAAGGCTCCCCTGCAGGTACCTGAAGAACCAATGATGTACTGGCCTATTTTGAATGCTCCTCTGCAGGTATGTGAAAATTCATCTATGTACTGAACAATTGTAAAGGCTCGCCATGTAAGTAACTGACCGTAAAACCTTATAATGATATATTTTAGAGGCCCCCCATTTTGTATCTTCAAATTCAATATTTCACTGTCATTTTGTATGTCTCTGCCATAGGTACATGAAGTTCCACCCATGTAAAGGCCTATTGTGTAGGCTTCACATCAGGTACCCGAATATCCACCTATTTACTGGAATATTGAGGAGGTTCTCTGGCAGGTACCCGAAGATCAANGGCTTCACATCAGGTACCCGAATATCCACCTATTTACTGGAATATTGAGGAGGTTCTCTGGCAGGTACCCGAAGATCAACCCATGTACTAGCCTACTGTGGAGGCTCTTCAGCTGGTAAGTAAATATCAAGCAATGCACCAGCCTATTGTGGATCCTCCCTTGCAGGCATAAGATCAACCAACCCATATACTGCCCTATTGTGAATCCTCCCCTGTAGTTTTCTGAAGATCAAACCATGTACTGGCCTTTTGTGGCGGCTCATGCATATACCTATATATCCGACTTTTATCTAGCCTGTTGTGGGTGCTCCTCAGTATGTACCTGAAAATCCATTAATCTACTGGCCAATTTTTTTGTCTCTTCTGCAGGTTCCTTAATAACTGCCCATGTATTGGGTTAATGTCGAGTCTCTCCAGCAGTAACCCGAAGATCCACTCATTTACTTGTGTTTTGCGGAAGCTCCCATTCTGGAACCTGCATATCTACGCATGTACAAGCCTATTGATTGGGCTCTCATGCAGGTTCCTTTCGAAGAATTATGTACTGGCATGTTGTGGAGGCTCCTCTGCAAGTAAATGAAGATCCACCTATTTACTGGCCTATTTTGGGGTCTCCCTTGCAAGTACCCGAAGATAATGCATTGCATTGGCCTATTGTAAAAGCTCCTCAGGATGTATCTGAATATCAACCAATCTACTGTAATATCGTGAAGTCTCTGCTGCACATACCTGCAGGTCCACCAGTGTACTGGGCTTTTATGTAGGCTCCTCTGCAGGTACCCGAATATCCAGCTATTTATTGAATTATTGTGGCAATTCTCTGGCTGGTACACGAAGATTTACCCATGTTCTGGCCTATTGTGTATGCCCCTCTGCAAGTACCCGAATATCACATATTAACTGGAATATTGTAGAGGTTCTACGGCAGTTGCCTGAATATCCAGAAATGTACTGGTTTCTTGTGAAGGTTCACCTTCAGTTACCCGAAAATTCAACTTTGTACGTGTCTGGTGTTTTTCGCACCTCTGCAGGTAAGTAAAGATCAACCCATGTAGAGGGCTTATTGTGGAGGCTCCCTTGCAGGTACCATAAGAACCACCTATTGACTGCCTTATTGTGGACGCTCCCCTGCAGGTACCTGATGAACAAACCATGTACTGACATATTGTGGAGGCTCCCTTGCAGGTACCTGAAAATCAAAACATGTACTGCCTTGTTCTTGATGCCCCCCAAAAGGTTCATTAAAATACACACTTGTAATGGTTTAACATAAAATCTCTGCTACAGTTACCTGAAGATACTTCTGTGACCTGGCTTATTGAGGATGATCCCTTGCAGGTACCTGAAGATCCAACAATGTACTGACCTATTGGAAAGGCTCGTCAGCAGCTAAGTGATGATCCACTCATCGACTGACCTTTTGTGGAGGCTCCCATAAAGATACCTGAAAATCCACAAATGTACTAGCCTAATAAAGATGCTCTGCAGCAGGTACCTGCAGAACCACCTATGAACTGGCCTAGTGAGAAGGCTCCCCTTGCATATACCGGAATATCCACCCATGTACTGGCTACTCTGCAGGTAAGTAAATATCAATGCATGTACAAGCATATTGAGGAGGCTCCCTTGCAGATACCAGAAAAACCAACCCATTTAATGCCCTATTGTGGAGTCTCCCCTGCAGGTACCTGAAGATCCATTTATTTACCTACCTACTTTCGAGGCTCATCTGTAGGAAGATAAAGATCCACCTATGTACTGGTGTATTGTGGAAGCTCCATTGCAGGTACTTGAAGATTAAACCATGTACTGGCCTATTGTGGAAGCTCCAAGGCAGGAACTTGAAGATTAAACATTGTACTGGCCTATTGTGGAGGCTCCCCAGGTTGTTCCTGAAAATTCATTAATCTACGGGCTTATTTTTATGTCTCTGAATGCAGGAATCTGAAGATTTACCCATGTATTGGCTAATTGTGGAGTCTCTACCTCAGTAACACGAAGATCCACCTATGAACTGGCCTTTTGTGGGGACCGACCGGCATGTATCCGAAAATCCAGCCTAGTACTACTCTATTGAGGAGTCTCCTGTGCAGGAACCTGAATATCCTCGCATTTACTGGCCTTATGAGGTGGCTCCTCTGCAAGTACTTGATGACCAATATTTACTGACATTTAGTGGATGGTCCTACGCATATAAGTGAAGATCCATCCACACACTGCCGTAATGTGGAGGCTCCCTTGCAAGTACCTAAAGATCAAACCTTGTAATGGCTTACTGTTCAGGCTCCCCAGGAGAAACATGAAGATCCAGCCAAGTACTGCCCTTTTATAAAGTCTCTGCTTTTGGTACATGGAGATCCATCCATGTACTCGCCTATTGAGGAGGTTCCCTGCAGATACCTGAATATCCAAACATGTGTTGGCCTATTGTGGAGGCTCTTCTGCAGGTAAGTGATTATCCACCCATGTACTAGCAAATTGTAGAGGATCCCATTAATATACCAGAAGATTGCAGGTACCTGAAGATCCTTACTTGTACTGGCCTAATGTGGAGGCTCCCCGGCAAGTAAGTAAAGATCAACCCACATATTTGCCTATGAAGGAGGCTCTGTTTAAGGAATCAGAAGAACCACCAATACACAACGTTATTTCTGAGGATCCCCTGCAAATACCTTAAGATGAAACCATGTACTAACCTATTGTGGAGGCTTTCAGGAAGGTACCTGAAAATAAAACCTTGTACTTGCATATTGTATGGGCTGGCCAGGCGGTACATGAAGATGCAGTTTTTTACTGGCCTATTCTGAAGTCTCTGCTGTTGGTACCTGAAGATCCATCATGGAATGGCCTATTAAGGAGGTTCCCTGCAGGTACATGTGTTGGCATATTGTGGAGGCCCCTCTTCTGGTAAGAGAAGATCCACCCATCAACCGAACTATTTTGGAGGTTCTGAGAAATATACCTGAAGATACTTCCATTTACTGACCTATTGAAGGGGCTCCTCTTCAGTTATCTGATGATCCACTCATGCACTGGCCTAATGTGAAAGCTCCCCATCAGGTACCCGAAGATCCAATTATGTACTCGCCTATTTTAGAGGCTCCTCTGCAGGTAAATGAAGACTTACCCATGTACTGGCTTATTGTCGAGCCTCCCATGAAGGTACCTGAAGATCAGCACATATACTAGCCTATTAAGGACGCTCCTCAGCCGGCTAGTGATGAACCACCCATGTACTGACCTATTGTAGAGGCTACCATAAATGTACCAGAAGATCCACCCATGAACTGGTCTATCGCGGAGGCTCTACTGGAGGTACCTGAAGTACCAACCTTGTACTGGCCTAATGAGGAGGCTCTACTACAGGTACCTGAAGATACATTTAGGTACTGGCCTATTTTGGTGGCTCCTCTGCAGGTATGTGATAATCCATCCATTCACTGACCTATTGTGGAGGCTCTCTTGCAAGTAACTGACCATCAAAGCTTGTACTGGTATATTGTTTGGGCACCCCATGCTGTAACTGAAAATCCATTTATCTACTGTCCTATTGTATTGTCTCTGCTGCAGGTACCTAAAGATACACCCATGCACTGGCCTTTTGTGTAGATTCAGGTAAGTAAAAATTAACCCAAGTAACCAAGTACTAAAATCTCAGCTATATGTACCTTAGGTTACTTCCATGAACTGGCTTATCGAGAATGATCCCCTGAAGATACCAGAAGATCCAATAATGTGCTGACCTATTGTGGAGGCTCCCATAAAGATACCTGAAAATCCACCCATGTACTAGCCTATTAAAGATGCTCCGCAGTAGGTATCTGAAGAACCACCCATGAACTAGCCTGATGCGAAGGCTCCCCTTGCATATACATTAATATCCACCCAAGTACTGGCTCCTCTGCAGGTAAGTAAATATCAACACATGTACAAGCCTATTGTGGAGGCACCCTTGAAGGTATCAGAAGAACCAACCCATATAGTGCCCTATTGTGAGGCTCCTCTGTAGGTACCTGAAGATCCAACCATGTGTTGGCTTATTTTGGAGGCTCTTCTGCAAGTAAATGAAGAACAACCCATGCACTGACCCATTGTGGAGGCTCTCATAGGTAACATAAAATCCACCCATGAACTTGCCCATTTATAAGGCTCCGCTGCAGGTACCTGCATATCCACTCATGTGCGGGCCTAACGAAGAGGGTCCTATGCATGTACCTGAAGTAACAATTAAGAACTGGCATATTTTGGTGGCTCATCTGCAGGATTATGATAATCCAACCATCCCATATTCTAAAGACTCCCTTGCAAGTACCTGACCATCAAACCTTGTAATAACCTATTGTGGTGTCACCCAGGTTTGTACCCTATAATCCATTAATCTACTGTCTTATTGTAATGTCTCTGCTATATGTACCCGAAGATCCAGCCATGTACTTGTCTATTGTAAAGGCTCGTCTGTAGGTAAGTAAAGATCAAACCATGAACTGGCCTATTATGGTGGCTCCCTTGCAGGAACCAGAAGAACCACCCATATACTAACCTATTGTGGAGGCTCCCATTAAGTTACCTGAAGATCAAACCATGTACTGGCCAATATTCTACGCATCCTTGCAGATACCTGAAAATCAAACCATGTACTGGCTTATTGTGGAGGCTACTTCATGAGTTACCTGAGGATCCAACCATGTAATGGCTAACTGTGGAGTAACCTCTGCAGGTAAGTAAAGACCCGCCCATGTACTGGTGTATAGTGGAATCTCCTTAGCTGTTACCTGAATATCAAATATAGTACGGGCATTTTTAAAAGGCTCTTCTGCTGGTACTTGAAGATCCATTTATGTACTTGCCTATTTTGGAGGTTCCTCTGTAGGAAGGTGAAGATCCACCCATTTACTGACCTATTGTGGAGGCTTCTTTGCAGGTAACTAAATATCAACCCATGTACAAGCCGCTTTTGCAGGCTCCCTTGCAGGTACCGGAAGAACCAACACATATATACTGCCCTATTGTGAAGGCTCCTCTGTAGTTACCTGAAGATAAAACCATGCACTGGCCTATTGTGGAGGCACTTATGCATATATATCAAGATTCACCCATGCTCTGGCCAATTGAGGAGTCTCCCCTGTTGGTACCTGAAGATCCATTTATGTACCTGCCTATTTTCGAGGCTCCCCTGTAGAAAGATAAATATCCACCTTTTTACTGGCCTATTGTGGAAGCTCCATTGCAGATACTTGAAGATTAAACATTGTACTTGCCAATTGTGGAGGCTTCCCAGGAGGATCATGAAGATCCAACCATGTACTGGCCTATTCTAAAGTTTCTGCTGTTGTCACCTTAAGATCCATCCATGTACTCGCCTATTGAAGAAGGTACCAGCAGGTACCTGAATATCTAACCATGTGTTGGCCTATTACGGAGGCTCCTCTGCAGGTAGGTGAAGATCCTCCCATGTACATACCTATTGTGGAGGCTCCCATAAATGTACTGGAGGATCCACCCATGTACTGGCCTCCCGAGGATCCAAGCATGCACTGGCTTGATGAGTATGCTCCCCTGCAGGTGCCAGAATATCGAATTATGTACTGGCATATTTTAGAGGCTACTATCCAGGTAAGTAAAGATCAATCCATGTACTGACCTATTGTGGAGGCTCCCATGAAGGAATCTTATGATCCATCCTTTAACTGGCTTATTGTGAACTCTTTTTTTTTGGAGTCCTTCCTGCAGTCACCCGAAGATCCACCCATATACTGGTCTTTTGTGGAGACTCTCCAGCAGTTTCCCGAAGATCCACCCATGTACTGGCCTATTAAGGAGGCTCCTCTGCAGATAAGTGAAGAACCACCCATGTATTAACCTATTGTAGAGGCTGCCATAATGGCACCTGATGATAAAACAATGTTTTGGCATTTTGTGGAGGCTCACATGGATATATCTGAAGATCCACCTTGTACTGGCCTATTGAGAAGGCTCCTAAGCAGATACCTGATTTTCCAATAATATACTGGAATTTTGTGTAAGCTTCACTGCAGGGACCCTAATATCCTCTTATTTACTGGATTATTGGGTGGTTCTCTGACTGGTACACGATCATCAACACATATAATGGTGATTTGTGGAGGCTCTAGTGCGGGTTCCTAAATGTCCACCCATATACTGACCTAGTGAAGAGGCTCCCATAAATGTACAAGAAGATTGAAGGTACCTGAATATTCACCCTTTCACTGGCCTAATGAGGAGGCTCCACAGCAGGTACCTGAAGGTACAATTAGGTACTGGCCTATTTTACTGCCCTATTGTGGAGGCCCTCTTGCATATAACTGACCATCAAACCTAGTACTGGCCTATTGTTGAGGCTCCCTGTGGTGTACCTGAAAATCCAGTAGTCCACTATCCTATTTTAATGTCGCTGCTGCAGGTACCTGAATATCCACCCATGTACTGGCCTATTGTGTGGGCTCCTCTGCATATTCCTGAATATCCATCTATTTACTGGAGTATTCTGAAGGATATATGGCAGATGCCCAAAGATCCAACCATGTACTGGCCTATTGTGGAAGCTACTCTGCAGGTAAGTAAAGATCAACTCATTTACTGGCCTATTGTGGAAGCTATTCTGTAGGTAAGGAAAGATCAACTCATTTACTGGCCTATCATAGTATCTCCCTTGCAGGTACCACTAGAACCACCAATATAGTCCCCTATTGTGGTGGCTCCCCTGCAGGTTCCTGGAGATCAAACAATGTTCTGCCCTTTTGTGGAGATATCCATGCAGGTATCTGAAAATCAAAACATGTACTTGGATGTTGTGGAGGCTCCAGTGATGTAATCATGTAAATCCACCATTTTTGGCATATTTTGGAGGCTCCTATGCATAAAGCTGAATATCAACCATGCACTGGACTATTGAGGAGGCACCCCTGCAGGCAGCTGTAGATATTATGTACTTGCCTATTGAGGAGGCTCATCTGTAGTTAGATGAAGATTCGCCCATTTACTTTCTAATTGTGGAGGCTTTATTACTGGTACCTGAAGATCAAAGCTTTTATTGGCCTATAGTGGAGGCTACCCAGGTCGTACTCTTCAATGCACTAATCTACTTGCCTATTGGGATGTCTCAGCTGCAGGTACCTGAAGAGTCACCAATGTACTGACCTATTGTGTAGGCTACTCTGCAGGTACCCGAAAATCCACCTATTTACTGGATATTGTGTAGGTTCTCTGGCAGGTATCCGAAGACCCACCAATGTACTAGCTTATTGTGGAGGCTCCTCAGGTCAGTCAAAATCAACCCATGTACTGGACTATTTAGAAGACTCCTTCCTTGCAGTTACCATGTACTTGCGTATTGTGAAGGCTCCCGCGCAGGTTCCTGGATATCCGCCCATGTACTGGCCTATTGAGGAGGATCCGCTGCAGGTACCTGAAGTTCCACCCATGCACAGGTCATATTGTGTAGGCTCCTCAGCAGGTAGCCGAATATCCACCTATTTACTAAATATGTGTAGGTTCTCTGGCAGGTATCCGAAGACCCACCAATGTACTGGCCTATTGTGGAGGCTCCTCAGGTCAGTCAAAAATCAACCCATGTACTGGACTATTAAGAAGACTCCTCCCTTGCAGTTACCAAGAGACCCACCCATATACTGCCCTATTATGGACGTTACCCTGCAGGTACCTTAAGATCGAGCCATGTACTGGGCTATTGTGGATGCTTCCTTGCAGGTACCGGAAAATAAAACTGTGTACTGGCCTACTGTGGAGGCTCTCCAGGAGGTACATGAAGACTGTAAATGTACTGGCCTATTCTGAAGTCTCCGATGCAGGTACCTGAAGATCAACTCATGTACTGCCCTATTGAGGAGGTTTCCCTGAAGGTAACTGAAAATAATACCATGTTCTGGCCTATTATGGAGGCTCCTCTGCAGGTAAGTGAAGATCCACCTATGAAATGAACTATTTTTAGGGCTCCCATAAAGGTACCTAAGATCCACCCATGTACTGGCCCATTGTGGAGGTTCCTCTGCAGGTATGCGAATATACACTTATAAACTGGAAATTTGTGGAGGTTCACCAGCAGGTACCCGAAGATCCACCCATGTAGTGACCTGTTGTGGAGGCTCTTCTCCAGTTACTCAAAGATCCACCAATGTACTGACCTTTTGTGGAGACTCTCCTGCAGGTACCCGAAGATCCAGCCATGTACTGGCCTGTTGAGAAGGCTCTGCTGCAGGTAACTGGAAATCTAACCATGTACTTGCCTATTGTAGAGTCTTCTCTGCTGGTAAGTGAAGATCCACAAATGTACTTGCGTATTGTGGAAGCACCCTCGCAGGTATCTGATGATCAAACCTTGTACTGGGCTATTGTGGACTCTCCCCAGGATGTACCTGAAAATCCACCAATATTTGGCTTATAGTGAAGTCTCTGCTGTAGTTATCTGAAGATCCACCCATGTAATGGCCTATTCTGGAGGCATCCGCGCAGGTGCCTGAATAATCACCCATGTACTGGCCTATTGAGCAGGCTTCGCTGCAGGTACCTGAAGATCCAAACACGTACTGGCATATTGTGGAGGCTCCTCTGCAGGTAAATGAATATCCACCAAGGTTCTGGCCTATTGTGGAGGCACCCTCGCAGGTACCTGATGATCAAACTTTGCACTGGGCTATTGTGGACTCTCCCCAGGATGTACCTGAAAATCCACCAATATTTGGCCTATTGTGAAGTCTCTGCTGCAGGTACCTTAATATCCACCCATGTACTGGCCTATTGAGGAGGCTCTTCTGCAGGTACCTGTAGAATCACCGATGTACTGGCCTATTGAGGAGGGTCCCCTGCAGGTACCTGAAGATTTCCACCATTTACTGCCCTATTTTGGAGGCTCCTCTTCGAGTAAGTGAAGATCCACCCAAGAACTGGCCTATTGTGGGTGCTCCCTTGAGGTTTCTGAAACCAAATCTTGTACTGGCCTATTTTATCGAAGCTCCCCAGGATGTACCTGAAAATCCACTAATCTACTGGCTTATTGTGAAGTCTCTGCTGAAGGTATCTGATGATCCAATTTTTTACTGGGCCATTATGGAGGCTCCTCTGCAGGTACTTGATGATCCAACCATGTACTGGCCAATTGTGTATTCTCCCCTGCAGGTACCTCAATATCCATCCACTTACTGGCCTATCGCGGAATGTTTTATGGAGTGTAAGATCTCAGTTATCAACATACGAAGAATATGAATTAGAGTCCCCATTAAAATATAATTACATGAATAGACAAATAGGACTTACATTTGTCAGATATGAATAATTTCCATACACACATAACAGCAATCTATCAGTTGCCAATATATAGAATACTAAATGTAGATGTACGTAACCAAATTATGAAATTGAACTATGAAAATTGGAAATACTGTATCCATTACAATCCAAATACATTAACATAAAACAAAACACTATTATTTGTAAATAATTGTTTTTGTCAGTTAAAAATTCACCTACTGTATAATATGCTTTCATCAACAGATATGTTTTCAATTCCATTTTAAATTTTCTAACATGATTAACATGTTTTACATTTGCAAGTAGTTTAAAATAAACTTTTCTTTTGTGTATACGATGTAACAAAGTTATAATTGAAAGTATTTTCATGCCATGTTCCGTGTGTCTGCTAGTTAGTTAAGTAGGTAATAGCACAGTGAGGTCCATTGTACATTATAGTTGCACATGTTTGAGGTAGTATTTAATAAGCATTACAGACACCAAATAGAACATGTAATTGCCAGCATGGATATTTTGTGACATGTCGGATGTGAATAGGTTAAATAAAATTTTATGGCAAATGTTTTTTTGTTGCAGAATGTCTGCGGTGACCTATGCCATGTCAATAGGCAACGGTGAGCAGGATTGTAAAGGTAAAGAAATATAAACTGATATTAAATTTATGTTGTATATTTAGTATCACATGCAGATTTAAAGCTGCCTGTAATGTAGAATGTATGTTGCATATTAAGTACCACAAGCAGAGTTTAAGTGCCCTGTAATTTAGAGCAATTATTTATTCCTGGACTTTGAGGCTACTGTAATATTAATAGTGATAAGTTAATGCAACCAACATACCATGTAGGTTACAAATGTTTGTTTAGTAAGTATTATGCTAAGCAATACATTTGGAGATGCTTGTGTATCTGCATAGAAATTTGTTGTTATGTTAACGTAGCATAATAGGAAACAGTGTATGAGGTTCTGGAAGGGCATGGAATATGAGTTTAGTCAGGTAGAGGAGAGGTGAGAGAGCTCGCAACCGGGCGGTAGCCTTATACAGATATTTTGTTGGTTATTATTATTACTTGATGATGTGTTCATTTTGTATCAAGTGGTGGTGCTTGTGGTAGATGGTGTATCAACCCCAAGCGCAAATCAGTTGACTTCCAAATGAATTATTGGATGTGAAATTGGTATTGCAGTTTGTTCATGTTAGTATAATAGGTTGCATATCCAACCCTTAATTATACTATGTAAGGAATGCAAATGAGCTGAGCCTTGCAACCCAAAAGTACCCGCTAGGTTATCCATGCACAAGTACCTATTAGATTATATGCTTAAAAATACTGGTTCGTGCAACATGACGTTTAGTGTGGTCACGTCAGAACACTATAAATGATGTGGACAGTACAATTACTGGCAAATATCCTATACAATGTAAATAGTAAATTACACTTTAGTCCATCTTCTCGTGTTTAAACATCTGTCATATGTCTGTGACCACAGTAGTGATGTGCAGTACTTATCAGTACGTACGTACCAATATCTCTGACATACAATATTAAAATAAGCTTGTGTGGTAATCAGTAATATCTGCAATAAGGTGTATTGTATTTCTCGCAGGTGGTTCAGTTGAGTTGTGTAAATAAGGCAGAGGCATTTCTTACACATATTGACTTTTGTAACAGGTAGTATCCTCTGAACTGGCTGGGCACCTCTTGCAGTTTGTGCATTTTCCTGGACAGCCACAACTTTAGAATAATTACAAGCTGTTCTATGTGAATGGAGGGATTCCTGGTGTAAGTGGGTCCATTGATTGCACCCACATTGGCATTAGGAACGGATATTGGTCGCTCAATGTTCAGGTATGTTTGCTGGGATGTGTACCACATGATTGTTTATGTACAGGATTGTGTGTGTAATGTTTATAGGATACAAATAATTTAATACCATACAAGTTATTTTAAATATGTCAATATTAAAATGTTTTTGTCTGCCAGCATTCATCGTTGTTAATATGTTCGGTAACATTGTTAAATTAAATTTTCAGGTTGTCTCAGGCCCTAACCTAGAGATTCTGGATATTGTAACTAGGTGGCCCAGCAGTACTCACGACTTGAGGATATTCAATAACAGCAGGGTGATGACTCCTTTTGAAAATCGCTCTCTGCCAGGAATACTGCTGGGAGACAATGGCTACCCTCAACTGCCATTTCTCTTCACTCCATTACTGGTCCCAACAACAACTGCAGAAAACAGATACAATGCAGCACATAAGAGGACCAGGAACACAGTGGAAAGGCTGTTCGGAGTATGGAAACGAAGGTTTGCATGTTTGGGCCATCGACTACGGACAAGCCTCCATACAACCAGCAGGGTCATCGCCGCATGTGCTGTGTTACACGACATTGCAACTGCTCATGGTGAACCAATACCACCTCCTCCGGCTGATGATGATTTCATGCCTCCCGTTCCTGCTGAGGAAAATGCTGCACCACAGAATAATCGTGGAGCTGAAGTCAGATCTACATGCATTCAGCGAAACTATAAATGAGAACCACTATCCTTACAACAATACATCTCTCCAGCTGTTAATGCTGATTTTTTCACGTAAGCAAATTATGCTGTATTGTAAAAATAACTTGTGAAGTTGTTTTTATGATTCAACATTGTATGCATACTTGTGACATGGTTATAGGCCTCCTGGGGAGGCTACTGCATGGAATGGACGAAGATACAGTTCGCTGCCATTTTTTTATTACCTCTAGCCAGCACCTCCATATTCCTATTATGTCTCAACGTCTATAATAGCCATTTGTTTTCCTCCTCCGCCATGTTCACCGCCCTAGCAATACCACTCGCACCACCGATAAGACTACCGATAACGCCTAGCACTGGTAAGATGAAGGGTACAATACCTCCACGCTTCTCTACTACTTTGCGTGGTTTCCTACCTCTGCCAGTGCGCTTCTTCATCGTCCCTCCAACAAACTTCAAACCCATTCCCCTCTTTACTTTAGTTTTCATAACCTTGGACACACACCACACAGCTAAACATTGTACTTGGATTAACCAACTATTGACTTGGCTTTATCTGCAAGAATGGTGTCGACTGGGTGCCTATCGTCCAACTTGCTACTGGTCGCGTAGGCAATATTGTGTTCCTTGCTCGCTTTGTCCAACGAATTGACAGGGATATCACCTCGCTTCAATATTTGTGCTAGTCGCGTACGTGGACCGCAATACTTATAGCCTGGAATGTGTGCCTCGAAAGAGAGGTTATTTATCAGCGTATTTACCAGACCATGCCTGCTCTTATTCTTACTCTCACAGTGCATTGCAATATACTAACATGTATCTTTATCATCTTATCTACTTTATACGTTTTGTGGCCGACCACTTTACCCGACCGCGAAATTGAACATTATTATTGTCTGATGTCTGGCGTCGGAGGTTCACATATCAGTTCAATGGGGGTAGTGCCACGACCCGACCCGACTTCGAACTTGAATTTTCATGAATGACATAAGTATTGTAGTTTAAAAATTTACATATAAGTTCAATGGAGATCGTACCACAGTCCATTATGCTTCCTGCCCACATCAGTGATTTCAACGATGAAACTGATGTCTGTGGATCATGTCATGGAAAGCTACTACCTAGCACTGTGAGGGGTATCATAGCGGGACCAAGCAACTCTGCCAAGATGTGTGTGCTTCACAGCTTTCTGGAGGAGTCCAACACCTTCGGTTCGAGAACGTATACCTTTACTCGAAGTCACTACAACAGCCAAAGTACCTACGACTAATGCAAATACTGCAAGATGTGGACGAACTTTGATATTTTCCTTTTAGTGACAATGAAGCGGTCGTGCAGCAAAGTGATGGTTTACCAATCTCTGTGTTTATTTTCGACGATATGGCATGTGAGAAACAGTCGAAAATGCAGCAGTATTTCATCATGGGACGACATGTGGCGGTGTATTCGATTTACCTATGTCAAACTTATTCATGTATGCCTAAACAGCTTTTGTGTGACAATGCTAATTTCCTCATTCTATTTCGTATGGATGACCTGAATCTACATAATGTCTACTCCGATCATGTTAATATAGATATGAGATTCGACAGATTTAAAGATGTGTGTTCATTTTGCAGGCGCGAACATCACAGTTTTCTTGTGATAGCTAAGGATTTTCCACTTCACAAGGGGCGGTATCGCAGGGGTTTCGATCAGTTCATTATCAATCATCAAAGAACTATGAGCTATGCCATACCCAAGTTCGGCCATAGTGGCCTGAAGTGTGCACTGGACGGCTGTATTACATCTACTATCGATGGGAACTGCAGTTTTGGTGGGAAACGAGCCAAGAATCTCGAAAGTGCGAAACATGATGGTGATGCGGTAAGTGTATCATTTGTCCGCAGCGTTACTTCAGAAGTGTTGCAGCCGGTGGCGGAACTTCAGGCCGACATTGAGACACATCTGCGCACACTATTGTCCGGTATGACTCGGATCACTGCTTTAGAGACTACACTGAGTGGTGTGGGCGAGCGAAAAGCGTGCAGAGTGCATACAGTCATGACAACTGTATTACACCCATTGACCGGCGATGTTAAGGAACGGACTGCTTTGGGTGGAAAGCTCGCCACTTTGGAAGGCCGTCTCTTTGATACAAATATACTGACTACTAACATGGATTTGCGACTTGGTGCATTGATAGATCGTGTTTCTCAACTGACTCCTTTTGCTTCCGGAGATGCACTTGAAGTCATGGACGGACAACTGTTCAGCAACACAAATGCGCTGTCTGCCAAGATGGAGGCTCTGCTTCGCAAATTGTCTGAAAATGTACAACAACTCAATGCTTTAGGAGTCAAGATTTCAGCTATGGAGAAGAAAATTGTCGATGTGGGAGAGCAAGTTGGCAACCGAGTTCTTTCTGCTCTCGCTGATAAACTAGACGACCACCACCTTAATGCCGAGATGAGTGATGTCGTGCTAGTCTCAATAAGTAAGAAGCTGTGTGTGGTCATCTCTTCATGTTGGAGCTGGCTGGCCGGCGGTGCAGGATAAAGATGCCTCTTAGCCTCTTCTGGACGCTGTCCACTCGCTCTCGGGCAGTTCTCCAGTTACGCTTCGTGTGTATGGTCATATGTTTGTGTTGGAGGTTGTGCTATTGTTTAACATTTATAAAAATAATATTCATATTAATACTTTTCCTGGTGGTTTGATAGTTTTCGCTTTATATACGATTGTTGCTGGGTTATGCCGTAATTCTGTGTGTGAGGACTACACTGCTGCGAAGTAAGAGAGAGTGTGTGTGTGTGTGTCTGATGTATGGTGGCCCATGGTCAGGGGGGGAGGCGGCATCGTCTCAGGGACTGGCGATGGGGAGCCTCGCATAGCCAATCAGTGAGGTACTAGTAGCAACAGTACGCGGGGAAAACTTGCTGGGAAGTTGTGGTAGGGACAACATGTCCCCCTCGCAGGGACAAGTCGGGGTCTGGCTGGGGACGGGGACGTCGGAATGCATGTCGTAGAGTACTAGCTATCAACATGCCACCAATAGCTGTGTGGCATCGTGATGGGGACGCCCCTAGCTTGGGGAGCATTACGTACCAGTTCTAGTAATACTTAGTATTCTAATTTAGCAGCACACTGAGAAAACCACACTGTGGTGTTGTGGTAGGGACGACTCGCAGGGACAAGTCGTCATGGTTTCATGATGGCGACGACCCCTAGCTGTGGCATCGTTGCAGGGACGACCTGGAATGCAAGAGCATTAAGTTTGGGATACTGGCTTACAAAATGGCCGACATGGAATGCTCGAGGAAAAAATTTGACATTGACCTCCAAAAAATGAAATTTGACATTGACCTCCAAAAATTTAATTTCACCTTGACCCCCAAAAATAAATTTTGACCTTGACCTTGTCCCCCAAAAAATTTAAACTTTTGGCCTTGGCCTTTACCTTAACCAAGGTTAACCCGTCCCTCATCCTCACACCGATGCCGTTTTCCTACAACTCTCTATTTGTAACTACTATTCAGAAAGCTGTAAAACAAATAGGTATTCGTTTTATGTTACGTCCTTCTATTGACGCCAAAGTGGTGAAGTGGTTAGACTACTGACCTGCCACCTATGCTAACTTGGTTCGATTCCTGTCGGGGTCACTCCCGGAATCGTGCCGGGCAGTGACGCTAGTTAGCATGTTTTCTCGGGGAACTCTCTTTTCCCAGCCTTTTCATTCTACATTCACCCCGCTTAACCCTCATAACTCTTTACGTCAAGGGCCGCCCAAATATCTATTCTCACTCATCATGTTCACATGTTTTCATGTTCAAAATTATAGTTCAGTATGATAAACTTATAAATATTTCGGGTGCAGATAAATTGAGAAAATATATGATGTGCGACAAAAATATTGTGTAGACACCAAACAGGAAATTTTTGTTTCAATCTCTTAAATTAACTTTAAATTTTTTTTAAATTTTGTTACATATTCCAAACAGCGTTGGCTTGGCTTAGCTGCCCGGCCACATGACATCCAACTGTGACGCAGCAGCTTGCTTTAACTGGTCCGCTGCTGCAACTCCCGGATTTGGATTGCTTGACTTAACCGGCTGGCATAAAAAGTAATCGACAAGCAGCATCTTACTTTAACCGGCTGGTTGCTGCAACTCCCTGCTTTGGATCGCTTGCCTTAACCGGCCACTGCTGCAGAATACAACGAAATCGACATTTACTTCACGCCATTCAAACCCACTATTACAAATTATACTATGAAGAATATTTAAATTACATGCATTGTTAACAGAAGAATTTTTTAAATAATTTATACTCGTGTAAAATTTAATGCGAATTATACATTTACACCACAATTTCTATAGTTCCTCAAAATATTTGTTTGAATAAGGTAGAATTTTCTTTGGTAATAATATAGAATACCTTGTTAAATATAAATGTATATAATACATTTATGTATTATCTGTCTCAGCTACCTACGCAATATTTTGACATATGATAGAAACGCCAGTTACTAGCAGTGACAAAATATGTGACACCATTTCCAATATCTGACATCCGCTCATTAACAAGTCTCGTGTGTACATGTTGGTTAATCTCTTCTACAAGGCTTCGTGCACGAGCCGGTATTACAGTCGCTGTATGAGCTGCCATGGAACAGTTATATTACACGACAGCAGTTCGCGAACTAGTATTTGACACCTTCGGTGGGTGCACAGCGTTTGGTTCGTAAAAAAATATGAACCCCAATCATATACTGCTACCAGTCGGTAACTTTCGTAGGCCTATGAAAAACTAGCTGGAACATTTTATATTGCTTTATTACTGTTGACAATTACATTGATTACTGGTGTTTCATTCTTTTACTGGAAATTGATGGTGAAGTCACGAAAGTGCGAGACTTACTATTAATTTTTACGAAACTTATTAACCGTTTGGAAAATGCAGTTTTTACTTTACGTAAGAAGTTATTATCCGCATGATATATGTTATGGAAAAAAATATATATTTCTGCCCGACGAAGTACCGATCTCGTGCCCATTAGTCACCGTAAATGACAAGCAGCGTGACTTTACCGGTGTATTACCAGTTCCCACAGATCATCTGCTTATTTAATACGGTATATATATAAAAATATATATACATTTACCCCTCGAATTTATGTTTTCTTAGTGTATGGTATGTTTTGTGTATTTGTAACGGTTTTAAAAAGTATTTAAAAGTTGTCACCACCAATATTATTCGTCTTTGTCGAATTTGAAATCCATTTCAAAGAGTTTCAACCTTACGTATGTACAGTGAAGATGGTGGCGTCGTTTTTGATTTGTTCATAAACCCTTTTCAAGTAGTAGCCATGGGGAGCGCCCTACTCTCTGAAACTGCGATGTGATTGGCTAGATGCGAGAGCCGGTATGGAACCTACCACGAAAAATAGGAGGTATCCTATTACCTAACCTGGTATGAAATCTGGCCGTACAAGGCGGGAAATGCCATTACGGGTGCCAGACTAGCAGGTATAACAGCCGCTTTGGCGGACCTAGCAAAAGCTTTTATAGAATCAGGCATCGTGTATTATGGTCTTTAGGAGCGAGAGCAGTCCCAGTTCCCGTCTCCTAAACAAAAATTATCTGTAGGTTTATTAAATCGCAGTTCAAGTGATTCTAGCAATACGATAAACCACTTTACGTCAAGTCGCTTGTAATCTAGGCAGTAATGTTTTTCTTAGCAAAGTCTCAATGAAAATACCCCAGTCGTTGTTTTCTTTAGTAAGGGCCATCCATTTAATACCTATCGGTTATGTTGCTCTAATGGGCAATACAACCTTGGGAAAAACTAAGGCAAACCAGGGTATACTGCGAAGGCAGAAATGGGAAACAGCCTCCGTGCTAATCACTGAGGAATAGGTGGCTTCGACGCCTTCCGATCAGATATCCCGTATTCGAATACCGGGTAAGATGTGGATAAGTGTTTCAATTTAATATGTAATTTTAATTAATAATAATAGGTTCGTTGTGCCATGACCAGTCTGCAGAAGTAAACCTGGAATTTAAAAAATAACTCGAAAAATTGAAATCCCAAGTTTAAAATACTCAATATACTGCTGGACATGGAAATCACTACACTCTCTTCACCTTATGTGAAAATTTACTAAACCATCAGAGGCAGAAGGATGATAGTACATGTAAGTAGTGCTTAGACAGTCTTTCACGCATATAGGGCACGTTGTTTAGAATACAAAAATAACGTGTTCAATATGGAGTAGAACCTCCTCTTGTGTCTTTACAGGCAACGATGCGACGAGGCACTCCACCATACATGTGGTGGATAGTGTCTTAAGGCACATACCACCCCGCTTTCTGCAATTTCACTGGTGGCAGGTGGTTGACGGTGGCACAAACGTCACCCCAGCATATCCTATATGTGTTTCATACGGGGCAAATCTGGAGAACTAGCAGGCCAAGGAATGGCGTCCGCATTTTTTAGAGCTTGTTGGGTGATGTAAGCTGTACGGGAACGGAAATTATATTGCTGCATGATAGCGTTGACTATAATGCACACATTTGGCAAAAAATGGCACAAAACCTCATTGCCATATCGCCGTGCTCTGTAGGTGCCTTCAACCATTGAGTAAAGATATACAATACAGTCATGGCATAGGAAAAAGTCTGACCAGTTTTCGTTGTAAGTTTTTGGGATCATGCAGAGGAGCGCTAGTGTTCTCGACTGGGCGGTAGCAGGAAGCAGACGACGCAGCTGTCGATACACCTCGCCACCCATGGGGTGTTGCCAGTTTCGCAGCCGGCAAAAGTAGGTCTTCACTCTGGCTTTGGTTCACCCACGTGTTCGTCCACGTTTTGCTATAGGCGAGCAGGTCTCTCGCGAGATAGTTTTCGTTGCAGCTGTAAATACCCAAATCATGATTTACTAGTGGCAACCATGGCATGTGTTTCGTTTATGTCGTAGAATTATGTATTTGCTGAAATTCACAGTGGTATCAAGTAATATTTGGTTTTATTTACCTCTGCAAAATTGGATTATCAAAAATATATAACGGTTATTGTTTTCAATTATAATTTATTATTTTACTATAGTTTAGGTGTTAATAATAAAATAGGAGTTCTGTTGGCATTTACAATTACAAATTTGATAATAATTATGAATAGTGTCGTACATCATAGTAGCGTTTTCATTCCGTTCTAATGTAAAAGTAAATTGTCAGGAAGTTATTGTTTACTAGTCGAGAAATATGTGTTAGACGCAAGAAGGTCTACAACGTGACTCAGTTTCTAGAGTTTGGGGTTGTGATCTACTACAAAGGTGACTGTTCGTACAAATAATCGGTATGTAAAATTTGTCAATTTAAGTGTCATTAAGGCTTAAGGCTGTGTCCGAACCTAGGAATGCACTTATATATATAATCATACTCCATACGACCCGATGCTTGATACATTCTGACAGGCATACTTAATTGCATCCTTTACAGCAACAAGCCAACTGATAAGATTCTGAACAAGCATTTTGAAAAAAAAAAAAAAAATACTGTATCTGTTACGGAATGTAGGCGCATAGATTTAAAATTATCAACCTCTTAGTAGCTCTTGCTGAAAAGGCATGACGATGAAAGTGTTGATTAATCAATCACAGACATATTTTCAAGAAAGGAATGAATAAATATCTGATGCAGTAAACGCAGTTATCTATAATGTATTATTAAAACTGGTAAACACTAGAGGTACATTTTATTATAATACTAATAACGGAATAATTAAATAATAATTTTCAAATTTTGATAAACATTTTACACTCGTCCATGCCTTGCCTTGTAAAAAAAATTGGCAGTGTTCTCACTACCCTGCATATTAACTTTAAATTCATTGCCACGCCAGGTTTATAACAAATCACGAAGAAAACCGGTTATGTTTGTCTTGGCTCTTCTATATCATTAAATGTATAACTAAGAAAATTTCTTAGTTGCCTTTTTTGAATGTTAATGCCTCAATACCACTCTTTAGAAAAATAAATATTAGTAATAACAGTTATGAACTACATATAAAGAGTTTTTCAAAATAGTAACCTGTAAAGGCTTGAGACGTACACACATTCGTTTCCCCGTGTACGTGCGTATGTCACTTCCCGAGACGTGTACAACATTTACGTACTTAGACGAACGGGAACGCTGTATGAGTGTGCATCTTATTAGGCAGAAAACCTTATGCATAATGCGGAAAACAGACATTGATGATTACATATAAGGCTCAACTCTAACAGATGTTTGTTTCACAGCGACAACACAATTTTCGCCTCTGTAAGATCCAAGTTTACAATAATGATGTGCATTAGTGGTTATTGTCTGAAAAGCTGACAGCGATGTGTGTCTACAGTTACATGAGTGTAACACAGCACACCATTTTATATTCTACACTAAAACCTTGAACTCATAATAGTGCGAAAAACGTTGACACTGAAGTTGTTATCAGTAATTATAACACAAAATAACACATGAAACCTATACATAACAAAGAGTCACAATATTCTACTTCAGAAAACATTACTAAATATAACTATTTCCACGCTAGACATAGGTTGAATTCAATGATTATGTGCAAATCGCTTAAAGTTATGCTAAGTTTACAATAAAACAATTATACACTAAGAATTATGCAGTAAGCGCTTATCTGTCATACGGAAACACGTTTCTGTATTTGCAGTTTCCAATAATATTTTAATGTTTCGTTATAGCCAATGGAAACAGGTGGCAAGCCTGTTATGTTTACCTTTGTTCCTAACCTAACTTTGTAAATCACACACTTATTTAAGCAGATCATACTTCAAATCCAACATTTTCTATCGGAGAAACTTATTTTTGTGAACAAATATAATAGTTAACATGTGCACACACATAACTTTTTAATATTGTTCATACCTGTATTACTGTAAATAACCGTTTCCCGCCTACAACACCATCTGCTGTGTTGGTCATCTCCTCACAAGTTTCACTTAAGATATAAAATATAACTAATATTTTAAACGCTTTAGGAAATTTCACTAACGCACTTGATCTGCCCAGTTCCATTGGAAACTAATACATGAGATAACAGACTTTAATTTCTTCTGCTCACGTCTTAACGCATTATTTACTGCTTAAATTTTCTATTGGTAACCCAACTTTACTTCAGACTTCGCGGCTTCCGCTAAATTAAAGTGTGCAGGTGTTTNCTAACGCACTTGATCTGCCCAGTTCCATTGGAAACTAATACATGAGATAACAGACTTTAATTTCTTCTGCTCACGTCTTAACGCATTATTTAATGCTTAAATTTTCTATTGGTAACCCAACTTTACTTCAGACTTCGCGGCTTCCGCTAAATTAAAGTGTGCAGGTGTTTTAAATGCAGCCGAATCAAATAATTTATGTGCTCATGGTGTACAGTTGTTACCAAGAAGAACAGAAATTATTTGTAAATATCTTCACCGTGTCCAAATTAATGCATATATTCTGGAATGTTTGTCGTTTCCTAGTCTACAAATGGGCAATGATAACACTTAACGAACAATATGTAAAATGTTTTAATTAATTGTGACAGTAGGACATCATTATGTGGTAACATTTTGACATATTTACAAAAATTAAAATTTAATTTTTCCTAAAACTAGTCATGTTCTCTGTGCCCCATGTTTTGTTGAATGAATAAATACTATTTTCGTTTATGACCACTCATTTGGTTTGCACGATTATACTATACGAAATATATATATTTTAAAACATGTAAGATAATTTTCATAACGAGGAGTGTTAATTCATACGGCAAATTTATTTTCTATTCGTACATCGTGGGTATTTTATCCTCTTTCCTAGCATTCCCCTATCACTTAACAGTATTAATTTTAATATGTGAGTAAGACACTAGAATTATGTAGTATACAATTTAATATAATAATTGTGTTCAAGGTGGCGGCGTACGAAACCCTACAGAAGAGAGCGGTGCGATCACGCTTGTAGGACAAGGTACATAGGTCGTAAGCGCGCGACACGTAATTATTCCATACGCAGCGTTGCGTGCCTTCTTCCTGTGTAACTGTTATAGACGCATGATCACACCGCCTTGTTCTGCAGATGTTGTACTCCGCAACTGTAGACACAAATTATTATTTGATATGAAAATACGTTAAAAGATATAAATATAATGGCTTTTGTGTTACTGTTAGTCCAAATAAACAATGTCTGGAGTTTGCGAACATTATGTATATATTAATTTGCAGTAAACATTTTAGACGTCCTCTTAAAGTTCTCAGACTATGAGAACTGAGGTAAAACAAAACTAATTGCCAGATGAACACTTTTACCTGTTTCTATTGTTATGGAACAGCATTTACTATTTCTGATTTATAATGTGCTCTACAGTGATTGCTTAAAGAGTTCACTTGTTTTTGAAGATGCGTTGAGGTATAATCAAATAGAGATAATGAACACGATGAAATTATTAATTCAGGTAACTTTTCAGTAACCCAATAAGGTAGTACTAAATTTATCATAACAATAAAAACGGAGATTCAGGGAGAGAGGAAGTTTTTATTTTATATTTTGTATTCAGATGTTAGTTTTGGAATTTTTATAGTGTTTTTTTACACTTTGATAGTAAAAGAGTATTACAGAGTTTAACCACTGTATGCAAAAGTTTTATTTTTCATCCAAAAGGGATCCCGGAAATCCCCGGCTTGTGTACAGAAGTGGAAATACAGTTTACTGAATGTAAAACGCCAGCTGACTGAATATGCCACTGAACTAGAGCAAGACGGACGGTGGTCGTAGGTTCAGTGCCCGGGGAGAGGCAGCAGTGGGCGGAGGGCTTTGATAACGCACCAGCTTCATCGTTGAGTACTCCGGAACGAACGGAATGAAAGAAAATTCCCAAGAGTAATGTGCTCTTGCCTGTTGGTTGCGAGGTCCTTGATACTTAGAATGTACTACGACTACGCTTCAAAGGAAACTTTTTTCATCGAGGTAGACGGGTTTATTTTCTTTCCCCCACAACCTTGAGCCAATATTGGCGCGGAAGAAAAACAAACTATCAACGGAATATTTAAAGCTTATAATTTCGAGAATTATTTTATTTAACACCAGAGCATTAAATAATGTCCCAGCAGTGTCCAAAATTGTTGAGCTACTTTTTCAGCAAGGCGAGGGATCTGCATTTGGCCTTGAACAAATCTCTCTCTCCCCACCCCCCGTTCTTGATTTCACGCAGGCTTTGGCCAGTGGACATATAATATTTTACATGGCTCCACTTGAAATTGGTTGAAATATAATTATTATTATGGTGGAAAAATTTCACTGGTTTAAAAATCGCTTCGTAGAATAGTAACACGCGGATGCCGGCAAGCAGGTTACATTTTAAACTTTGCAAAGTGGTTTAGATGCTCAATGAACGTATATTAAAACATAATAAAATATTTTTACGTGGCTAAACAATTTCTGATTGTTTGACACAGTATTATTTTATGCAGTTTTACGTGAGTGCACGTGAAGAGTGGTCGCCTTTATAACGCAGGATATACTATATATTTTGGACAGTTGTATGGTCCCACCAACGTCCACAATTATTAACGAATTATAATATATATATATATATTTTCTATTATAAGTAGAATTTACAATGGTTTAATAAGAACCACTTAACATATTATAAATATCATTCTTTAATAAATTTTGAACAATACTTAATTTCAATAATTTTGTAATTAAATAAAATCATTTATTTTAGAATTGCAATAACGACAATTATAATTAAAAGGTATAAATTAAAATATTTTAGATTCAATAATTAAGTGTAATAATTAATAAAAAATTTAAATAATTTTTATAACTTAATCACTTTACTTAATTTTTATTCTAAAATTTTAATTATTTTAACTTTTTTTTAATTTAAATTATTAATATTAGATTTAACCTTTAAATTTAGGAAATGAGGTTAACGAAATAAAGTCAATAATATTAAATTTTTTTATTTATTATAAATTAAATATTTTCATTTAAGTAGCTAGATAATATTTTAACTACTAAAGGTCAACAATTAATTTAGTAAATTATTTAATAAAAACATTGTTCTTTAACATTCTTGAAAATATGTTAATATGCAAATCGGTTCTTACTGCTTACTATGTACACAAGGAAAATTTTTATTAAATGCAATTTCAAATACTTTTATATTAAACAAATAACAAAATTGTTAAATATATATTATAAATTTTACAATTATAAAAATTTTATATCATATTTACAATTATATTAATTACTTATTGTTTTATTATTATTATAATTCATATTCAATCAATTTATGAATCCAAAAACTTTATAATTGATATGTTTATATTTTCTTGGTAAATTAAATTTAAACGTATTGCATAATTTAAAAAAATTTATAATAATCATGACAACTCATAAAATCAGCTTTGTTAATCAGAAGATGTCCAAGTTCTATTTCACTCAAATTTAAAAAAAAATCAATTTTATTAATGTAGTTAAGTTTGTAAAGGAATATATTAAATTTATTTACTACAAAAATAAATATGAAAATAATTAGTTTATTTGAATAAATAGTTTATGAATGTATTTAAACATCTGTAAAATTATCAATACATTTTAGAGATTTATATACTTTACCCATTTAATCATATAAAAACTTTATTCATCATCAGTATTTTTTTTCCTCTATCATAAGTAAAATTTTTAAAACTAATTATTACATTAATACTTTATATATATATACTGGTTAATTTTCATTGAAATCACAACTTATTTCTATAATTGATGTATAATTAACACTGTGTGTCTCAATAAGTATATTCAAGTATATATAAATGAAATCTGGCAAAATAAAAAAAATAATTATGTTTACAATATATATTATAAACTTGTTTGTACTAATTTTAACTGTTTCTATAATTTAAATTTGTTATTGTTTCGGAACTTTTAAATGCTTTTTTTTATAAATACATCTTATAAAAAATCGAACATCGAATTCTAAAATTAAATTTTCTATCAGATAAATGTTATTTCTTTCATTTATAACATATATATTTCCCACACCATAAATTTGTTTCTAAGTTTTTTATACGTAATTATTTTAATCGAGTTCCAAAATGTTTGAAATATTATTTTTATACGTGGTTACCAGAAAGTCTATAATTATTTTTAATGTGTTCAAAGTGACTTAACATAATTTTGCTAGCCAAAGCGTGTTGGGCATATATATAAATTATAATGTGTGGTTTATTAGTAATAACCCTTGTTCTGAATACACACGAGCACACACAGTCACTGTTGTCTTACCCACAATTATAAACCAGGGCATATTGTGGTGTAAGTAATGCTTTAGTGGCTTCAGTCACCCGGGCTACCGAAATTATCGTTGTTCGATCGCTAATTACAGGCCTTACTCCTCCCAGTGACGTTAAAATATGTGCACAGTAAAGCTGGGTCTGGAACCGAGTACTCAATAATTTACGTTACCAGTATTCAGTGTGACAGTATGCTGTATTTCGTAATAGATCGTGGTCGTGATGCAACTCTCTTAATATTTTCTAATGTTTTGTACATTAAGAAAAGTACCAGCAAGGCGTTGGAAATAGCTGTTATTGGTAAAAAAAACTGGTACTAAGAGTAAAGCTAGTATTGACATTATCAAAAACTAATATGTGCGTTTGTGAGTAATTGATTGTTCACTTAATTCCCAGTGAATATATTCTACGCCAAAATATCTAGTTTTTAAGAATCGTGCAGAAGTATTGTTGTAGGGTTTTAATAAACGTAGGATATATTTGGTTATCAATAAAGTGACAGATTTTGCAACTTCTTATTATCTGAAAATACGAAATAACACATATGAATCGCACATTAGACGGTTTGTTTCTCCATTACTCTATTGGAGATTAGACCGTAAGTTTTAATTCACTGTCTTTCATTTGTGAACCCAGCCGAACTTGTTCGACTCTAGGCCTACGTACAATTAAGAACAACTTCAATTCTGTCAACGGGTTTACTAGTTCCGGTATTCTTCGTACTCTGGAACATAAATATTAGAGGCTCATAAATTGGTAAATAACTATTCTAGAAAAATAAACCACGATGGGTAAAATCTGCACTTATGGGAATCCCAAATATTTTTAACGCACCAACTTTACAGCTGGTCATAAGTAAGCGCTGCAACAGTCCTTCCAAAGACTGCGAAATACATTCTAGGAATACTAAATTTTTCGCAAATTAAATTTGTAAAAGCAGGATATTTTCATACGTAAGGTAAGCCATTTGATTAAATATACACTCTAAATTACAATAAGTTGAAAACCACTGATTCACAATCAAATTCGTCTAATTGAATCAGTGAAAGTGACTCCAAACGTAATCGGCGGGACACCGCTGGTTGTTTCAGAGAACCAATTTCACTGATTGAATAAGTGAGAGCCAAATGTAAAAGGCGAATTAAATATTGTTTTTTAATGAATTTAGCCTTATTATCGCGAGAAATAAAACTATTGTGCTGACTGTCAGTGTTTAAACTGTGAAATTTAACGTAATTTTAAAAAGATAAAAAACGAGGCACTACGTTACCCTACCACCCGAATTACCAAGATAACGTTGACTATCATGGTGTAAAAACATAACTTAATTTCTTTGCCGAAAGTATGTTGCATTAAATTATATGCCTTTTCTTTCCGGTTTTAGTTCGATTAGTAACAATAGAATTTTAATACAAATAGTACGTATGAAAGCACTCACTTCACTACATGTAATGAAAACTAAATAAAAGATACACCACGATATAGAAACGTCATAATCACGGCCATTTTCTCCTTAAATTTCTCGAATGCTTCCTTTTCCTTCAAGATGTTCGTTTAGTACATTTTCTATATTTTCTTTAATACAAAATTTGAATCTCTTTATCGTAACTTTCCGTTAGTATTAATGGAAGTAATCTATTAATGATATAGTTTATGCGCACATTTAAAGTTTTTACAAAATAATTATGTATAATTTAAAGAAGAAATTGTACAAAAGAAATTAAGAATATTAGTAAGGGGTAAACCAATTAATTTTTTCATGTCGTGCATGAGGAGTAGATACTTATAAAAATTTAGTTCTAATACTTTCTAAACTGGTTTCATTAAAAAGTTTATGATAAATTTTCACGCGATGGCTTGAAAGTCTATTGAATGCAATTAATTGAAATGCAAATGTAGTTATTTTAGTGGTTCATTTAATTATATTCAAGTAATTGAATTCAATAAATATTTGATTGGGCGAAATGAGCTTAAGAAAAACGTGCAAAAATGCCCAAAGATGACTATTTCTAAACATTTTCACTATAACTTATTTCTCTTTTAATAAATTCATCACGATGAAAATAAAAGTGGTAGATGTAGATTACTGCTTTTTATTTACCTTTCGTCGAAAAAAAATCGTATTCTGGGAACATTTATTTACTTAGATACACATACACGCAAAAAAGCTGATTTGAAAATTATGTTAAATTAAAATTTGCCACGACCGTTTATTCCATGAATATATTTACTCTTTAGTTTTATGAATGATTATTTCACTCTTTGCTTGCCATGTCGAGTGATTCACTTGTTATGCTAAAGAAGGAAATGTATATTATTCAGTTCAATTATGCTATGTAAGTTAAGAGAAACGAATTATTGCAAACGGTCCAGAATATTCGCAGCCTAAAGTTTACCAATACAATTCCTGCGATACATGATTTATTTGGGAAACAGCCAAACATCTCATACGTGCGGTGATTTTTTTAAATATTTTATTCAGAATGTTGAAGTAACCGTGAATGATTTACATAATCTGCACGCTTTTTGTTTCCAGCGCATTTTGGCATAGTTACGAAGAAACGCAACCCTGAAATTTCTTCGACGTAGAATAAGGTCGAGACAAGTGTGCTCGCGCAGGGAATTGTAACGGAGGCGCGTGCCGCGGGCCGCCTTATCGCCGCGAGGAGGCCTCGAGTCGCCCGGAGTTTCATCTCCCCCCGGCAGCCACGGGCGGGACCCTCCAGGACCCATTAGGCGAGGAATGTTAATGAAGGCTGCTTCCAGCGGCTGGCAAGCCTGAATTTCCAGCCAACTTCCAGCAGTCGGCGCGGTTGGAAAGCAAGCGATGCGCTCTTGTCATAAAAAAGTTCTGCAGTCTGAGTTTCATTACGCACTCGAGGTTGCTGAAAGTGCTATTACAGATACTTGATGATTCACAGCAAATAATTTAAATTGCTCGAGAGAAAAGAAAGTTCCTCATCTTCCCATTACGTGGCCAGGAACAACGACCTACGTATAGTCTCACACACCGACACGTATGACATTTGTGCGACATTTATTATGCCTAACACACTAGAGTGTGAATATTTAAAGTATTTATGCACAGTCTCACAGCTGTTTAGTAACAACCCGAGCACTTAAAAAAAATATTACTGTCAACGCTTGTCTGCAGTAACATACGGCTCGTTAACTTCCCGATGAAGTTCGGCTTTCAGCAAATACAACTAACACAAAATGACTGTTATCCAAGTACGGCAGCAACTCGAGCTACTTCAGTAACATTTTTGTGTTTCTGATTCCTTTTTTTTTTTTTTTTGTTGCACAGAACGCGAAAGTTGCTGAAATTTAGGAAGATTAATTTCATGCATGTCTGGTTCGTAGCGGATCACTTACCGTGGCCAAAGTGCGAAATATAAACTGGCCGGTCAGAAACATCCAATTATTTCCTGATTTGTAAGCTAGATCCACGAGCTACCGCAACCAATAAAACTGGCATCCATGTCCGCCGAATAGCAGTGGACATGACGCGATGTTAGAGTGACGTAATGGTTGGATTTAGACTATCTGCATTTTCCTTTTCCAACATTTACAATTAAAATCCCATTCTAGACGCCTTACTTTGAACATTATGACTTCTTTCTACATGACGGAGTACACTGTACGCACGAATACACAAAAATTATCCTTACCACTCAAGCTGAAGTATGCATGTGTGTGAACCTTTTCAAGGTTATTTTGTTAGTATCCCTGAAGAATAGTTCCACCTTCCTATATTCAACGAGGGGCACGAATCGGGCGACCAGGACTACTTACGTTGTCACCTTGCGATCAGAAAATATGACTTTTCTCCTCTTCCTTTGACGCGGCCGTGCTTGAGGTCTACCTATACAGTAAAAAAAAAAAAAGTGTTCATTTTTACACAAACGTGTGTGGCAGCAGTGCCTCTGCTAAAGTCGGTGTATTTTCACACACACATATATGTCAAAGTTCTTTTATTCTGCGACCAAGTAAATTTATCCTAAAAAGTAGTTAAAGAACTTAAATACTGCACTATTTTTTTATACATAGAATGGTGTTAAAATACAATTACTGTGAAGCAGAAAATAAATTGTAATATTTGTGTAATTTTTTCCTCTTCAAGTAAATTTTACACAGACATCGCAACTGTAATTTCACCATAGTGTTTTTTTTTACTTACAGGAAAGGTTTCGTTGTTATTTTTAATACACTTGTAAACATTTTTCGCACTTTTACCAGGCAATTTCGCAGTCAGTAGAGGCTTTTAAAAAAAGGGGTCATTTTAATTCACATAATATGTATGTGTATTCTTACAATTTTCACGTTATTTGAACTCCGTTATGGTGGTGTGCGTGTGTGTGTATTAATGCAATTCCACTATATTAAGTGTATGTTTATTAATGAATATTATATTCAATGTGACAGAATGGACTACTCAAACAGAGAACACTCCAGATGTGTGTACAGGCATAAAAAACAATTCAGCATGACATAGAAAAACAGAATTAGTAAATCTCAAATAAAAAAAAAACATAATGAAAATTGTCGCAAAACAAAATTGCTAATAAATAACATTATTTATTTCCTCAGTAGTTTTGGTGTAGGACTGTACATATGCTATCCATAAATAAAATAATTAAGGGTTTTTAAAAATAATTTATATTCAAAAATAATTTGCCCTGTTGTGAAATGTTTTTAATCAAATTAAAAATGGTTTAAAATTGGCCTTTATTCACTACTTGCCTGATAAATTACTTTAAAAATTACTGTTGTATGTTTGTAAAATTATAAACAAAAAAAAATGTCCATTATGTTATGGTGTGATTTATTATTCATTATATTTATTAGCATACCTTATAAAGTCTATAGAGGTTTAGTACATTACTCAAATTTAGGTATTGCATAACAGTAAAATATAGGGTTTTGTTGAACATTACGTTTTCATTATTTAACATTTCTTGGGGGAACATAAAATGGATTACCAGTACGATAACTAATTAATAATAACAATATATAATACCATGCGAATCACTGATTATAACCTAATTGGAGAGTCCCCACCTCATTCATGTTGCCGTTGGCTGATTAAGGCTGCGGCTAGCGACGATCAGACACACCCATCTCCTGACGCCATCTTGGTCCGATGCCCCGATGACAAAAGACACCGCCCACGGGCTACACTGCCCTATATCGGCTGGGTTGTCCCCGATTATTGGCCACGTGGTTTAGGGGTTGAATGAGGAAGGGGGAGGGGGTGTTCAGTGAATTGCGATTTCATAACTAATTTCAGCAATCACAGCTCGTGTCCTGGATAAATATGTGAAGGTGTTCGCGTACCGCCCGTAGGCGAACTCGTCAGCATTTATTCAGGTTGTGAGTCCCTAACACTTACCCTATGTGACGAGAATCGTTCATTATAATAATAATTTATTTTTAATGACTGAAAATTCCAAAATACTGTATTAATAATTACAATAGAAACAAATTGAAATTACACAGTTTTGAACTAGGGAAACCTAAGTTCTCTCCCCCGGCAAACTAATTGTTTGATGCTGTACATAATTATACATTTGATATAAAAATACATATGGCAAAACACTACAAACAGAAAAATAGAATATAATCTAACCCATTGAAGTGTTTGTGATGTCACGGTGGTAGGATATGGTTAGGATGATACTGAAACGTACAGTCTTATTTAGTTGCTTAATTTATTTAAATCTTTTTGCAAATGATTCTACGTTTTAAATTGTAAGAAGGGAATGAAAGGAAATTTAAAATTAACATATTGATATCTATATTATACTATATACTAGTACACTGGTTTGATTATACATAATATAAATACAATAAAATCAATCACAGTCAGAAATGTGGATTACAAAACTTTTGATAATGAATGTATAAATTATATCTATTAATTTGTTTATTGTATAATAATACATAATGGTTTACTAAAATGGTGTTTTTAAATACAATGGAAATAACTTTCCTGATGCAGGAAGAATCACTGCCCCCGTATCGCCACTTTTTCTCGGAAGCAACACGACACCGGTGGTTCACAAAAAAGGGTGATAACTATACCCTCTATGAAGCATCGACTGGTAGTAATCCCATTCCCCCGAACATACCGGAGGTAGAGGTTTGAGGGATGGGCTTTAAAAATGCAAATGAGAATGTGGGTCGTATAAGTTATCGTTGGATATAATGTCTAAAAGGAAACAATATTTACTAAGACACTTTTTCTGACGTGCATAGTTTACGCACAATAAATTATATCGTCTAATAATATGGTTTGTGAAGTGCGTAGTTTACGCACAATGAAAATTGATCACAAACGTTGTTTACTTACAACAATCAAAAGGAAATCAACGAAACATGTTAATTTTATGGCGTGCATACTAGTGTCCATACAATCAAAAGGACGTCGGGTATACTGTGAATACCGGTATGGTGTGAGATCTACCGTGAACTGGAACTGGGAACACTCGTTCGCACACAATACTCTTCATAAGTGTTGTAAATGTCAACCACCCTTTAACAGACACGACCCTGCTCTCCGTGTAACATTCCCGGAAGTTCGGCATACCTCAGCATAGATGACAGATCCGCATGCTGCTCTGATTATGTTATTCATGCAATGTAAAACGAATATCTGTCAGAATAAACGAACTGTTATGATTTTATTTTTTGTTGAGAGTTATCCTTAACGGATATATAGGAGCGTAACAAGTTATTGATAAGAGTTATGTGATGAACACTATACAAAAGAGGTTTATTGAACATTAAGGTTCTACAATATTATTTTGAAATAAATATGATTGAATATGAACGGGGAAGAGCTATACAAATATACTGAAATATTAAATGATAATATTTTATAAAGATTTTTCGAGCTACATTCTGATTAAATCCTAATTGGAGAGTCCCCACCCTGCTTATGATTCCGGAGGCTGATTAAGATGGCGCAAGTCGACGGCCGGACACACCCATCTTCAGTGGTCTTCTCGTTCCGACGACAAAAGACACCGGCCACTGACTACACTGTCCTATATCGTCTGCGTTGTCCTCGTTTACTGGCCGGTGNNNNCCCGTGTCCTGGATAAAAAAGTGAAGGTTCGATCAGGCAGGCCGCTCAGCTAAGAGCCTGACCACAACTCGTAACATCTCCCTCAATGTTCACTAGCGAGATGCCTTCGTCTCGCCCTGGAGTCCTTTGTGGATTATGTAGATGATTGGGAGTTCCGGGGTTCATCTTATGGCAGTAGTAATATGGATCGTGTTAAAGTCCTCTTCGCTACGTTAGGAAAGTTTTTTTTTAAAGAAATTACAGTAAACGGAGAGACTAGGTTGCTTTCATGCAGTCCTTGAGCGACTTGGGCCTTCACAAACCCTGTGCTATGTGTTTGCAGTGGCCGTATGGGCC
This sequence comes from Clitarchus hookeri, assembly GCA_002778355.1. Lineage (NCBI taxonomy): Eukaryota > Metazoa > Arthropoda > Insecta > Phasmatodea > Phasmatidae > Clitarchus > Clitarchus hookeri. Next base: position 41,209 of record NQII01002389.1, read on the forward strand.
TTGAACATGAATACCACTGGGTGTGCAAAGTGTCTTCCACGCGGGTGCGGTAGACGCTCCGCGGGCGGTTCGTGAACGCGTCAGCCTTTCTTGAGGTTGTGAGTCCCTAACACTAACACTACGTGGCGTGAATCATTCACTACAGTTAATTATTTGCGAGGATTGAAAATTCAAAACACTTTAGTAATAAATTCAATAGAAGCAAATTGAAATGCGAAAGTGTTGAACTAGGAAAACATAAGTACTCTCACCCCGGTACATTGGTTGTTTTGTTTATGTTTGTACATAAAACTACAATTCCTGGAAATTAAATACATGTTATTACGTACAATTTAAAAGCAGTGAAGTAATAATATTACATAATGCGTGATACGTGACGTCACGGTGGTCAGGATAGTGATAGGATGGTATCGTACTGTAGCATGTTATTAAATTAATTATTTAAACCTACAGTAAATATGAAAATAAAACAAAGCTGCAGCTGCTATTCAACTAAGTTTCAACGTAAGCGGGTAATTGGATGGATACTTAAAGTAAAATAATATTAGTAATTGTAATCTAATATAAACTAATATCTAAAAATAACAAAATAAAAATTTTATGTAGTAAATTTTAACATATTTGATTACAAAATGTTTCTCTAATATAAATAATAACACGTGTATAGGAATTGTTTTTAATTTTACAGCAAAGTTTCTTATTTATACAAGAATGAAAATTTTAAAATGCAATATGAAAAATGTCATGTCATAACTACATGTTTTTTTCCTTCAAATTATTATAATCTTAAAATTAATTAAAATTTTTTTTTTCTATTATATATTAAAATTTACTAACCTTTGATTTTGGAGGCCTCCTATCGGTGAACTTAATATGTTTAAGTTGATTTTTTTTAAGCAATAATACATTTTTTTTTAGTAAAGTTGTTATATAAGTGTTACTGTTAACTGCAGGGTGCAGTGTAAGTGGTGTATGTAAAATATGGAAACCGCTGGTTGCCTGTGTACGACTCGCGATCTGCGTTAAAATGCAGAGCTGATGCAGTGTATTGAAAGTGCGTGCCTTGACATTGCTGTGTATGACGTCAGAACAGGTGCTATCGTGGACATTGTTTGCGCTGCCCTCCAGAGGGATTTTGGATGAGAAGATGCGACGTCACTGCTGGTCTTCATAAACTTGTGGTACCGGTGTTCTAAATCTATGAAGGTAATTTAATATATTCTGTACCATATAAGAAGGCCACTTGTTGACAGCTCAGCGAAAGTAGCACCACTGTTTACATCTGACTATGTATCCTTCCGCCATAAGCTGGTCCGTCAAGTCGGGGCTGTATTTTTTATCAACACGCTGTCAGCTAATCCACTTCTCATTGTACTGTAATGCTAAACAAATTTTAAGATATTTTAAGACAGACATCTGTTAAAAAAAAAAAGTAGGTTATAAAAGTAAAAATATAAAATGTTGCAAATAATTAGATATTTGCTAACTCTTTTTTAATTTGTCCGAGATAGTAAATTTGGGTTAACATTTGCAAGACGGTCTGTGGTATCTATTATCACACTTTGGACGTTATAGCTAATATATTCGAGTTGGAAATATGTGACGTGGAATAACGTTAGAATTGCTTAAAAACTATTCACGCGTGTCTAACTTTCTACGGAAACAAGGAGATGGGTTTCGAGAGAACACTATGGCGTATAATTTACGTAGACGAACGATTACCGGCCGAATATAAATTACTTGTACTCCAAATCGTTTTCAATGAAATATGCTACTTTAAAAATTATGCAGAGCTCGCGGGAAAATAAAACCATTTGTATATGCGCGTAAATACGTTATTCTAAAAAACAAAACTATAATATGTTTCTGGGTGTAGTTCAGGATATGGATAACAGATAGCGCGAAGGGCATGTTGTAACAGATGATGCGCCTGGCTCTCGCAAGATGGCAGCATATGGTTGGAGAGTCTGGAAAATTGAAAAAGGTTTCGATTTTTTTCCTTACATTTGGGTACAGGTCGTTTTATTGTTCATGTCATTTTGAACACCTATACATTACTATTTTATCACGAAGTTTCGTTTCTAAAACTAAAAACTGCTGTTTTACGAGTACTTAATATAAAATGTATTAATTAATCTACGAACACTTACTTATCCGCGTATTTTCTACTTGTCTGACATTCGCCGGCAGTGCTCTCAGAGTAGCCAACGTAATATTAATTTCTGTTCGTTCGTGCATCAGCTGATACAGGATTTTGTAAATGGCGTGTTGTTTGTTTTGAATACATTACGTTGCCACTCTCTGACTGTCAGAATGTGGCCTTCTTATATGAAATGAACCATAACATAATGCTCCCACAGCTTATCTAAACACCTAATTTGCAGTAAAATTTTACTTTATAAAATAATAATACCCTTATAGTTTATGAGGTGTAGGGTTATTTAATATTAACTTGTTAATTTTATTATGGTCTTATTATATGTATATATGGGTATATTATATTTCTGGATGTGTCCGAGCTTGGAAGCTTGCATGTTGAGACATGCTTTAAAGTTCATTTATTTCTGAATAGTCTTCGTCAATTATACTCTTAGGCAATACAATCATTATGCTAACTTATGTTTCTGTTTAAAATGCATTTTTAGTCAATGTCTACAAATGGGGACATTTATACAAATACCTATTTTCATACCAGTTTTTTTCCTGAAAATAAATTATTGCAGTTAGCTGTGTGCGCGAATAAAACTCTTAATTATTAAAATGTTAATAAGTATGCCACACACCAACACATTATAAGTGATTATTGAAAAATTAAGATAGTAATAAAGAGGGGAAGAACTTATAGATAAAAGGTAACTATAATAGTACTTCCACACACAAATAAAATGTTATTGAGGCCGAGGGATAACACCTTATATAAGTAATATATTATGACACTGATTATGCAAATAAAATATAGTAGATATGAAAGGAACACATACATTATTAAGTAGGTAATAATTGCAATTCTACTTCCACACAAAAGGGTAGCATACAGGGATTGGGGAAATCTCTACGCAATGACTTACAACAGGGCGATCAAAAGCGAAAGCAATTTCATAATATAATTTCAAAGTACTGTGAAGTAGAGAAAGGACCCCCAGCAAAAATCTAACACATCCAGATTGCGCCCCTACTTCCTGAACTCTTTCAAGTCTTTCTGGTCAGGTCACCACTCCGCCAAAGGCCCAAAGATTACTCCGCGCCCCACACGAAACGAAAGGTTTGACCTCCTGAGTAAGTACTCCTGACAATTGGGTGGATATGAGTAAACCATGAGCGGACAGTCACGGTCGAGTTGGGTGTGTCACGGGCACTATTCCCATTTCATTAAATATCCTTGGCATTGCACACAATTTTACTTTCCCACGTCAAGTTTAGCAGTCTGCGCATCCACTTTAGGACTGGTGTACAATTCAGCACATACGAAAGCCCCAGGAATGGGCTAAGTCCGTGAATCACAATAATGCGTGAACCCAACGGAATTCATTCTGCCCCGTGTCCGTATGGCAATGGATTGTTGGTGGAAGTGTATGAGAATATTGGGAGTACGAGGAACTGAAAACTAGAACAACACAACTAAAGTTTAAAGTGGGCAAGGGAAAACATTTGTGTGGTGCGCGATGACATATGTTTTCTTAACACAGCAGCGATCGAACGCGAGGAAGTGCAGATGCGGGAATGTGTTGCATCGGCACCTTGCAACTGAGTCACTTCGCCTGACATGTAGCTACGACTACTCGTCCTTCAATATGGCCAAATATAACGTAATACGGGCTTTCTATCAGCGTACAAATATATCATAGTTAACTGGCATTTCTTATTCCAGACGCTGATTAAGACGGCTCAAGTCGAAGGCCGGACATATCCATCTTCAATGGTATTCTCGTTCCAATGGCCCGACGACAAAAGACGCCGCCCACGGACTACACTGCCCTATATCGGCTGCGTTATCTCCGTTTACTGGCCGGTGGAGGGAATTTCTGTGATTTGCGATTTTATTAATAATTTAAGCGATCACGGCACATGTCCTGGATGAATAAGTGAATGTGTGAATAGGCAGGCCGCTCAGCTAAGGGCCTGACCACAACTCGTAACAGAATGTTCGATTGTCAGTTAAATTGCATGCAAAACCTGCCGTTCCTGTATGTGGTAGATGGCTTATCTGCTTGCTGCTTAGTGCTGCATTATTCTTCGCGTTTGCTAGGAAACAGTTTAATAATAACAGTTTTGTGTATCCAATGATCACTACTCAACACAAAAAATGTTTCGGGGTCAAAAATAGTTATTTCCGAAGTATTTTGTCTTGGTAAACACGACAATCACCATAAAAAGTTTATATTAGCTCTTATTTTCAAGATAAGAACCAACTTGGAAATCTTACTATAGCTGGTTTGTGGGAAATCGAATACTCGAAAGTTGGTATTCCTGTGTAGAATCTTTTTAACGTTCATTTGCCCGGGAAAAGATCTAAGCACCTCCCTTGGAACCGACCGTCTTTTGAACGGGTTAGAGCGTCAGTAGAACGAAAAAAGACAACAGTGCACGATTCAAGTGACATTATCTGTTATTCGCCTTACAACTGAAGGTTAGCAATTTAACTATACTAACTGTATCAGTCCAATCGACGGTATACACCACTCTGTTTGACATTTTGAATCAGCTTTAAAATGTTTAAGGCCACCTTGGAGTTTTAAACCTGTGAAAATTTCTGTTTTGAGGCTATATTTCAATTACTATATCTGACATTTTGATCATATGCGCTTGCAATTTCACCCGGGTGTAGTAGATATATATTAACTATTTTGGTGTAGTTTTTTTTTTCTCAGAAAAATATGGGGTTTTTAATACCAAAATTAAAAAAATATATAAAAAACTAGCTGACCCGGCAAACGTTGTTTTGCCATAAAAAGTATTTCTAGTGATTATAGTATTAGAAAAAAATAACTATAACTTATTGTAAGTGTGTGAGGATGTGGTATATAAGTGGAAGAGGCATGGAGCTCTGTGGACGATGACGGAATATAAAATTAGATAATTTAATAAATATTAATAAAATGGAAATACAAACAATTACAGCTTTGCGATCAATAATAAAGTTAATTAAGAAGTACACTTAATTATTGAAAATATAATTGTAAACACGTCACTACTACGATCTGAGCACAAATGAATAAGAGAAAGGTTATTGTGTGAGAGAAAGTGGAGACCGGCTACTCCGTGCTGTGTCACTGGGAGACACCTGGTGGGAATAAATTGTAACCTAGATCGATAAATGATCGATGATAATTGATCAGTTATCGACCTAGGGTAAAATTTATTAAATTACTAATATCGCTATAAAAAAATAAGGGTTGGTGGTAGAAGGGTGAAAATTTAGGACGGTATGTATTTTTTGAATGCCACATCATAAAAAAATAAAAAATAAAAATTTAGTTCAAACAATAAAAAAAAATTGTTTGGGGGTGGCCACCCTTACTACTTAGGGGTGTAAAAATAGATATAAATCGATTCTCAGACCTACCGACTATACATAAAAAATTTCATAAAAATCGGTCCAGCCGTTTCGGAGGAGTTCAGTGACTAACACTGTGACGGGAGAATTTTATATATTAGATTTGACGATTAAAAATTTAATTACGATTTAAAAAGTATTTAAAAAAAATACTTGTTACTTCAGAATAAATAACTCAAACAGATCACTAAAATTTTCACTTTACTGCTTTCAGATCAGAATGCCACGGAAGTGTGTAAATGCCGTCAACAACATTTGTTACGTGTGTGGTGAAATTACTTTTGAAGCCCAGAAGCGAACAATCGGCCCACTTGTAAAGACATTACTTCCATTACTTCGGTGTGAAGGTAGGTGACCAGGATAAATCGTGGGCCCTACATGTTTGTTGTAACTCTTGCTCAGTGAGACTGTGAGAGTGGCTGAGTGGGAAGAAACGAGGAATGAAGTTTGCTGTACCCATGGTTTGGCGTGAGCCAACAAACCATGTCGACAATTGTTATTTCTGCATGACGCCCCACATGAATCGAGGTTGGACAACAAAGAAGAAAGAATCGGTACAGTATCCCTGCGTTCCGTCAGCCATTTGGCCCGTTCCTCATTCGGCTAATCTGCCAATTCCTGAACCACCTCAAAATTATGAAATTGAAGAGGATGATGCTGAAGAAGAAAAAGTCGTTAGACCTGGGACTTCCCATGACCCGGATTTCAAGGCAGAAGATTCAATGAGGCCCACAGACTAAATCAGATAGAATTGAGTGATCTTGTAAGAGATCTTGACTTGCCAAGGAGAAAGCAGAGCTTCTGGCATCAAGAATGAAGCAATGGCATCTACTCCAACCACAAGTCAAGATCACAGAGTACAAGACTCGTCACAAGAATCTTCTTCATTTCTTTCTGAAGAAAGAACACGCAGTTGCTTGTATTGATGTCAACGGTTTGATGAATTCCCTGAATATATCTCATTATCCAAGTAAGTGGATGTTGTTTATAGACTCTTCCAAGCTTAGTTTGAAAGCATTCTTACTACACAACGGCAACCTTCTTCCTTCCATTCCCATTGGACATTCCGTTCACATGAAGGAAACTTACGGGAATGTGGAATTACTTCTAGAGTCAATCAAATACTAGGATCATAAATGGCAGATCTGTGATGACTTGAAAGTTATTACTTTAATCCTGGGAATGCAGTTAGTCTATACCAAGTACTGCTGTTTTCTGTGTTTGTGGGACAGTCGAGATAGAAAATCTCACTACATGAAAGAGAAATGGCCTTCAAGAAATCTAAATCCCAGGGAGAGAAATGTCCAAAATGAGCCTCTAGTAGATTCAAATAGCATTCTTCTTCCACCCCTGCACATTGAGCTGGGAATAATGAAGACCTTTGTGAAAGCCATGAACAAGGATGGAGAGGCTTTCCAATACCGTAGAGCGAAATTCCCAAGATTGAGTGAACCAAAGGTTAAGGAGGGAATCTTTGTGGGCCCCCAAATATGCACAATAATGAAGGATCCTGCTTTTCATAAAATTTTGGAGGGGAAAGAGAAATCAGCCTGGGAAGCCTTTAAAGGTGTGGTACGAGGATTTCTAGGCAACAGAAAAGACGAGAACTACCAACAGTTGGTGAAAGAATTCCTACAAAAGTTCCGTGACCTTGGATGCAATATGTCTCTGAAACTCCATTTCCTTCACTCCCGTCTTGATTTTTTCCTTAAAAGCTGTGGAGCTGTAAGCGATGAGCACGGCTAAAGGTTTCACCAAGATATCTCTGCAATGGAATGAAGATATCAGGGTCGTTGGGAAGCGTCAATGCTCGCCGACTACTGCTGGACTATTACAAGAGATGCTCCGGCTTTGACGTACAAGAGGCAATCCAAAAGGAAACGTTCACAGGAATAGGCTAAAAACAACCGCTGCTTTCTGAAAAATTAACATAGTTTAATGAAACATGACCTATTGTATTATATTTACTACACAGGAATTTTTTTCTTCTACAATTAACCTTTAAATCGATGCGTGGGCTGTGTTTGTCTTTCTCCAGTGGGCTGTTGTGTATCTTGAAAAAAAGAGCTAAGAAAGAAATTTAATTTACAGATTCGTTTTTTTTGACCCAACATTAGTAAGAATTGGCTATTTATAACAAGGTAACAGACAGAATTTTTTTTTGTTGGGTAGTGTTATTATTGGTTGTGCGTAAGTTATGCACATAAGATACACAATGTCCGTCACTACGGTATTTCTGGTTGGAGTTTGTGACTCGCTTTTATACTAGCAGTGTCCTGTGTGCCTTATTGCATGAACTCGTGCAGTAGATGTTATACTGGTTCCGAGAAAAAGTGGAGAATAATTCAGCAGGACGCAGCAAGCAGACAGGCCATCAACCACTTAAAGGAACTGCAGGCTTTGCATGCAAGTTAACGGACAATCGTAAGGTCGTTCATTCTTACAGTCATTCGTTTTACTATGCAACCATTAATCGTGTGCGTTGTTTCAGTGTCAGGCATTGTCTGTGGTGTTGCTTTCTGAATCGAATGTCGTTTACAAACGAAGAAATATTTGACATGCTAATGATACCAGGAAAATTTCGTCGGAACTGCAGAGCTGCTGCCCGTTTGTACGCAGAGAGATACCTACAACTCGTCCATCACTCGTACAATGTCTTCCAGCGTCTTGCATGTCGCGTGCGCACAACCTGGCTAGTGCAACCGACACGCAACAACCGTCGTCTCATCAGACGACTTGTGAGAGACGAGAGGGCTGTTGATGTACTTGCTGACATGGTAGTTAATTCTCATGATTCTACGCGGAGGATTGCTTACGACTCAGGATTGTCTCAAAGTGCACTGTGGAGAATCCTTGCTGATAATGGTTTACATCCGTACCATGTACAGTTGCACCAAGAACTTGGGAATAATGAAATTCCTAAGCGCATTTATTTCTGCAAATGGTACCTGAGCAAGTACTGTGCTTCCATGAAATAATTTTGTGGACTGATAAGGTCATATTCAAGAGTAATGGTGACGTTAATTACTCAACATAAATTTAGAGTTGCAAAAAATTTTATGCGTAAATTTACCTTTTTTTTTTTTTACAGTGTAGACATTTTCATGTATGGGTTTGGAAAACGCTATACGGAATGATTTATACTGCAGGTGAAATGCACGTACACTCGTATAATTTTGTGTTGAGGTATTTTTTTTAATCAAAGGTGCCGCTTCATGCCGTTAAACTAATCTGACATGCATGCTAGTTGACCATAAACGTAACATAACAACTACGATCTCTCTCACATGCAGACGTACAGCCGTGCCTTACACGGTATTCGAAACCGGTTCATATCCCACCGTAATCTGGCATCTCAACCACCAACACGACAGAGAACGGTTTCGTCGTTCAAACGTCAAGGATACGAGTTCTGAAAAAAAAAACTAATCTTCAAACATCAAGCTAGATCTATTCCTGAAATTTACTTTCAACGTTAAATTGAAATGCATGCTCGATACGCCCACTCTTGATATTCTATTCATTAAATATTCTCTTGCCATATTTTATAGGTTGCATAGGGAAGGAATAATCCTAAGATGGCCCTGAACTGGTGTAAGTAATTACGAAGGTTCAGATCAAAACAAACTAGCGAGTCTCACGAAAGATACAAATAAAAATTAAGAAGTTATGCGTGTTATAAAGTCGTATCTTCTGTGCAGGTCAACTGGTATTATCCAGTTATTGATTATTACTTATCGGCGTTTTAACACTTTAGAGTACACATACACACACACCATCATACATACACACAAATATATATATTTATAAATACATACTTATATATATACTCTTTCGGTTACTGTGCCTAGATTAAGACAAAAATTATCGAATAACGAAAGCCCAAACAAAATGTAGATAAAAACTTAATTCACAGAATATAATACAACGTGTAACTAAAAATCACCGAAAGGTGATAAGGTCTGACCTGGCGTTATACACACATTGACGTTTTTTTTCAGTGTATTTTGGTCGGCAGATATGAATACCAGTCGTTAGGCCTCCACGGCAATGTTAATAGGTACGTGTAGCAAGAGAATACGCAGTGGCCTTTAAAAAAATCTTAGAAGATCCCTCAAAAGCACTTAAATAACGGCGAATCAACTAGAAACACAAGGGAGACTACTATCATTTACCCCTTCGTTTACGCTGGACAAAACGCGGCATACGTACTTTCAACACTTCTCGAAATCAAAACACTGTGCATTGCTTTCAATTATGAGATTAATATTGGATATGAACTTGTTACCTGCGAATGTAACACTCCTTCCTATTATGCGCTTGAACTGCAGTGCAGTTATCACCGAGGTGATTCCTGACGAAAATATAAGACTAGAATGCATGCACTATTTATCCCTAAAATAATTATTACGGAAGGTATGCGCCCTTAAAAATTAAATTTTTGAAATTATCTTCTTTACAGATATTTGGATAAACTTGCGATTAAGCAACACATCGGCGAAAAGTTTTTTGTAGAAAGGAGATTTTACACCTTACACCTGTGAAAATGTGATTGGTATTGTCATCCCCTTTCACGACGAAGACAGTGGTGCTGATTCGCAACTAAACACATGGTGGCACCCCTTAAGGGTATAATGGTACACACATTTCCGTTTTATATTTTTGTCAGGAATCACCTCCCTGAGATTGTCAGTGATTTTGAGTTGCACGTTGTATAATACCAGTTATCAGATTATGCTTCTAAAATTTCGACATAAACACGTTCGAGTAAATAGCACACTCTTAATTCTTAATTAACTGGTTAATGCAATATATTACAATTATTTGTAAGTCCTCTTTATGCGTTAGGTTAACCCTCTTGTTGGTACAGGGCCGTAATAATTATCACGCTGGTGTGCTGTACAAAAGATGGTCTGATATAATCCTGAGTAAAACATGGTTGTGTGCCGTCGTTACTAATACCTACTAATATTAGTCATATCCCCAAAATCCGGTTCCCCGTGTTAGTCAAAAACCGCAGAATATATCGATTACGGATACGGATTCAGTAAGAGAGGCGAAGTTGTCCTTGAAACGTTAGATTTGCCGATACGGGCGAGAGAGATTACCAAATCCCTTAGCCCTGCAAAACATTTCTCCTTTTGGCGGTGCTTTCGAACTACAAAGCGAAGCTCTGAGGCCATATCCCTTGCCTCTGTTGCTAACGTCGAAAATATTCTTCAAATTTTCTTTTCACCGGTACTCCCGAACATACATAAAGGTTTTTTTTTTTGCCTGACAAAAAAAAAGGGGGGGTGGTATATAACAACAAAAATAAATTTAGAAAGAAAGCTGCAACGACAAACGACGATAAAATATTTATTTACAAAGTATTTTATTTCCTTGCGATCCATGTCATGTATATATATGTTTCAGCGTTGCTCCATATAATCATGTTATATACAACAATGTATTAAATAAACAAATGAATGCCGTTATGCAGGCCTCGGTGTGCCAGGAATTCTCAGGACGGGAATCATTGCGCGGGTAGTGCAGCGAACATCGCTCCGCTGGTTTTCTCAAGTTTATTCCGCTTTCTCAGTATCTTTATTCTGTCACTGCACTTACACCAACATGCGTTCTCCCCGGTGATGACTAAGCAGGATGGAAAAATGGTAACACACTGGACACACATTCGAGAGAACCCGGGTTCGACTTCCGGTCCGGTCATCCGGATTTATTTCTTCCGTGGATTTCGGAAATTGCTCCACGCGAATGATGTGGTGTTTCTTTGATGCACGCCAAAGCAGCTTCCTTTATCGATCCAAACGTCAACCCCATCTCATTCCTTTGAGTGGCATGTCTGCCACTAGAGTACGTGTACTGGTTTCACAAAATGGCAGCTTCCTTTCATCTTCCCCAAGGATATTTACTCCTACACGTGTAACTGAGATTTCATACTTGTAAAACTTGTGTTTGGGCACTGCCATATTGCTAAAACTAGCCATTCGAAATATCTCATCAGAGCAAATTCAATCATCGAAAATAATTTTTAACAATGCCATAAAACGCTTGCTGAAGAAGGGTGTGTTTAAAATCAGTATCACTTCCAGTCCCGGAGCAGAATGCCTTGTGTTCTTTGACCTAACGAGCAGACATGCCATGCATTGGCTTGGCGAGAAACACTACACACAAATGTATACATCATATCTTATATATAAAATGTTTCCGCTGTTCGAACTCTAATCTTAAGAAGAGGCAAAAACGCACCCGAAGTTTGGTAATTACGACTACTGTAGCTGACAAACAGTTTACTCAATATAAAGGAATGTCATTCACTAGTGCATAAGCCACACCCCTCTGCTAATACTTAGATGCGTGTCTATAAGCACTGAACGTGTATCGTATTGAATGTGTCGTGGTGTCCCTGTGTGCGATGCTGAGATCTGCACTATTAAAGGCTTTTAAAAAGAAACAAAAATGTAAACGTAAATTTGCAGATAATGTATAAAAAATTGTCTACAATAATACATTTCCAAATTTCTTCCTATGTACACAACGAGTCGTTGAATAAATTCGTGTGTCTAGAGCGATCATTGTTCTAACAATACTCAGCGTTCTGTGCAGATATATCCAAGAAAGTTTGTTCCGGCGGCATCTTTGTCATTCACCACTGCCACAATAAATACATATAGCATAAACCCTTCAAAAACATCTCCATTTGAAAATAATTTACAAGGTGTGGGAACTAATCATTTTACGCGGCGCCGAATTTCTAGATAAATGTTTCTCACTAAGCTACAAATTTGAGTCTTGCTATAATAATAAATTGTAAAATTTTGTGCTCGTGAATCACTCATCAGTAACCAATTGTATATTATATATTTTATTCCTAGGCGGCGTTTAAATGACCACGCTAAGAAAATTTTTTTCTTAACGATAGCTTAAAAAAAAAGAAGGAAAATTTCCGTTTTACATAACAAACAATGGCGGCTGCCACGAGGGTTGAAGTGCTTCTTTTATAGTTCAGGCCTCAACAGCGGTCACAAGAATCACACGCCCTCATATATCGTTATATAATTTATACGATATTTGTATGTATATATCAAAACATTTACGGACGTTTTAGTTTATTTTGTAACTGCACCCTAGCGTACGAGACAAACATTGAAGAGCTTCGTGTTTCTAGCCAACCTGAACTTCAACAAGGACAAAATCCCGTGCTTCTTCGTCGAATGTAAAACTTATTTCGTACTACAGTAGCAGAGTAAGTAGAGGACTATATACTTGAGCCTACAGTTAACTTACGAATTCTTCCCGTCCCTATAGAAATGTAAACATTTCGGCTACCAAACGGCTTTGAGGTTATTTTTTAAAAGGTTGAAGAGGTGGATCACTCGGGTGAGGCATGATGGGGGTGTGTTGCAGTTGCGATGACCTTTTGATCCCAGAAGGGGGGCAGGGGGTAGCACGCGCGAGTTCAGACCTTGCTGGCAGATAAGGCAGGAAGCATACCGCGAACGCGTCCATGGTACGGGGACGCGGGTAAGGAACCACTCCTCTGATAACAAGCTGTAAACATCACCCTCTCCTTCCACCCTCACTCCGCAAGCAGTTCCCGCCACAAAGCTATGGAAGATAAGAGGAGCTGTAATTGAGAGCAAGAAGTGAATCTTATTTTCCGCGTCCTTGGACAGTTAATCGAGGAGAGATCTGTAGTCGGTGGAACAGCTTCAACTACGAGGAAAATTTTTCAGCAGGCTTATCACGCAAGTCATTGTTAGCACATCAACTATATCGTTATCTTATTCTATGAAACGTACATTTTTCACTGTTATTTCATATCACTATGTTAAAGTTCTTTACCGTTCCGCCTTCGTTAAAGTTCAATCCCTTCAGTTAACAAATATACTTGCTAAACAAGTAACGTCCTTTCGTAGTCTCAATTCCCAGAATAAAGTTTTTATATTATTTATTTTATATAATAATACTATTCAATAAATTATGTAATAATACATGAAATGCAGTGTAATTCAATAATAATACTGAGATTCACAGTACTGATTTCCCTGACACGTTGCCAACATTAATATTATATGATTCAGTCTATTTTTACGTTATAACACATACAGTACACTAAAAGCGTTTTAAAATTATTTTTCAAAAATTACACTAGCTATACCAAAGTGTATGTTATATTTTAGTGTGTAAGATTACATTATTTTTACTACCCCGTTTATTTTATAGAATTCGCGCTTTCAGTATTCATTACTTCTAACCATATTTATTGCAGTCAGGGAAATAACGCTAAATAACATAAGCCTATGATGCAAGATGTTACCGACGTAAATAAACAGCCTACTTTACTCTACACATACAGTACAGACCAGTGATTTCTAGCAGGTAGGTCTACACATATTATCAACTTAGTTGAGTTATAAATTCTCGTTATTTTTGTTTCTTTTTTAATAGAATCAGAAATTATTTTCTGCAATATTGAAAGTTAATCGGTCTAGTAGTTCCCGAGATACGATGTACGGTAGGTTGAGGAGAGTCAGATTCGACATTGAAGTTTAAATAAAATTGACGTCTTTCAGCATTGCACACTTTTAGTGTATTTATGTTTACACGATAAACATTGTAGGAACGCCATGTTTCGTTAAAATCGGTCAATTGTTCCAAATATGTAATATGTAATACAAATTGTAACAAAGAAGCCATTTGGAACTAAGTAACCTCCAATAAAAATATTCCATTCGTGTTGTCTTAAATAGCACAATTGGTATATCAATTTGTTTGCATTTCTTTTTGTAGGATTTAAGATGTAAAGGTAATTATTTTAATAGTCCACGTGGTTTTTCAAACAAAATAGTGGATGGAAACGCTATGAGTACATTAATACAATGCTTGCAAGGTACTGAAAATGTACAAAATTCTGTTCAAATTGGTTGAATATTCCAGCAGTTCACATTCTAATCAAAATATATTAAAATATGGACCATGTTCATTCCGGGAAATTTATACGGAAATGTACAGTAAATATAAGGCAACGCGCGCCGTAATGACATAAAACAGAACTGAGCTCCGCGCGTACAAAATACGGAAACTTTCCGTATTTCCAACAGCTTCGGTTTTTAGCAAGTGACGGACGATGCCGCTAGTCGGCGGGTTTTCTCGGGGATCCCCATTTCCTCTGCCCTTGCATTCCGGCTCTTCCCCATTCTCACCTCATTTCAGCCTCATCGCCTCTCGAGACCTCGTTGTTAAGTGTGGCCGAATCTCTCTACTCAACTCAACTTCAACAGTTTCGAGTCGAGCGATACACAAAGCATTCTTCGCCGCTGTAACTAGAAAAATATCGATCCTGCGGCATAGTCCATTCACGGTTACTTCCAACTTTTCTGAAGCCCTGCTAAAGTTATACTGCCAGGATATTCATCTGCCTCGTGCAATTAAAGTTTAACCAAGTCAAGAAAATTGCACCAAAGGCACAACTCAGGCCATTCCTTCGCACTCAGTGTAATAATATTTTGCATAAGAACTTTTTCTTTCATTGCCAACACACCTATTTCTCACTTTTTTATTCATATTCATTATAAATGAAAAAGTATAATTTAAAGATAAAATATAAGAAGAAAATCAATTTTACCATATATGAAATACATCTATATTAACACAAGTTTAAAATTTTGTCAAACGTGGCATATTTAAGCGTCATGTGGGGAGATTTTTTAAAAGTTCTATTCAAAAATGTGAAGAAACCGCAAAAAGACTCTATGCAGTACATCCACGCCATTTAAACCAATTATTGCATAAAAATTACTCACGAGCCACACACACCAACGCACAAAAATTGTAAGAGGTGAGGTAGAAGAATGGTAGCGCGAGCTCAGGACTTTTTGACATCAGTTCAAATTCCAGTTGAAAATAAATGATTTAAATAGTTTTGAAATTCTTCCTTATGTGCTGTTAAACATCAGAATAACGAATGTAAATTTTTTCCATAATTTTTTTTATAAGCGGGAAATGCACAGAACCTAGAAGTATAATTACGGAGAGGTTCCTTGAATTCAATGAGAATTTTGTGAAATTTTCGTGAAGTCCGTCATTAAAAAAAAAGTGTCCATAATTTTACAAAAATTTCTGAATAATTTTTAGCCAGTACTAGTTCGTCATTTCACAGATATTTTTTGACAGCGTGAAGCAACAAATACCTGTATGCCCAATCAAGCGGAAATCGTTTGCATAGTTATGGAAATGCAATGTAAAGACTTAATTAATTTATTTGAATATCTCTTAAAATTGGCGCACAAAATAACTTTGAATAAGTGTATTCAAGGCGCACCACATCTGTGCTCACACAACCAAGTTTGGTTGAAATCGATCGAATAGTCCTGTTGTTATGTCATTATAACATACATTATTTATTATTAACTTTCAAAGCGCTATTTGTGCGTTACATTATGTGGGGATTGTTTTAGTGGTTTCTGGGATTTGACAAAATAACTCTATTTTTCAGGCGGTAGTATCCTCAAAAATGACAGACCATCAAGGCTCTGTTCCATTCTCATAATTCTTTGCTGATCCTGTGAACTATTAAAAACGAATGTTGGGCTAAATCGGCTGAATGGATACTATGATATGACATAGAACACAAACATTTTATTAACAGTCAACTCAATAATAATCACTACGGTCGAAATATTATGTAAGTACCGTTTATATACGTTTACCGACTCTAGTTTAACATCACGAACATGTTTAAAAGAAACGGAAGCAAGCCCACAAAAATTACTTCATTTGCTGCAATATATGTTTTTTCGCCACATATTATATAACCCACAGCAAAGCAGGTTTAACACAAACAAATTTTAACGTTAATCTATAAATTAAAATTTTGATGTATGATTTTGACATGTGTCATTGGTCATATAATGCGTGTATCTATAGTGCTTTAATATTTAATTACATTATTATACTAATACGCATTTGTACACAGGAGAACATCTCGCACTCAACAGTTTATATTTACGGAACTAGGGAAATGAAAGCTATCAGTAATCTTGGTACTCACACATCCACTGTCATGGTACAATATATGTGTGTTCGCGTTGATTGCTATTCTGCTAGTTAGGATCATTTCTACTATTTTTTTTACAAGTTCGCGTCCTTGATACTGGAAGCACTTTTAAGCCTACTTTCCGAAGGAAAGTAAAGCTTATGAGATCACTTCCCTGTCTGTTTGTCTGTGTGTCAGTAAGAGTACCCCCACCCCTCTGAACATAATCAATTTTTGGACGCGAGAACAGAATTTCACTAAACTCAGTACACATAAAGTACAAAATAAGGTTACTTGTGTTTTATAATTTTCAAAAACGCTGGGAACTTTCTTTCATAATTGTAGCCATTTATAAATAAGGGTGATTGGTACATATCTCGGGGACCATTCAACTGATTTAACCATATGCTGTTTGTTGACAGCGCGTCGTGTATACATCTAATTCAGAAATAACCATATTTATTGGTAAGCCATTTTGGAAAATAACATCACATAAATAATGAATCTTTTAAATTATATATCAAAATCTATCCAACCAACTATCACCAAAATTGGCAAGTAAGTTATACTATAGTAGATAATAGAAACGAATTAGATTCAAATTGAAGAACATCTATTTTTTGAAATGGTGGCCATACCAATATTTTAGGTTTAATTGGTATAACTACAGCATCGTTCAAACAATTTCGAAGAAAAAATTTTCATGCTGACAGTATCTATTACAAGCGTCACATATGCCAGAAATAATAATTTCATTTGTCCACCAATTTGTAAGATAGTGCTACAGTGTTTTTATAAAGATTTTATGTCATATCTCGCAAAACAATTAACCGATTCCTTCGAAATTTGGCAAACAAGTGGTACTGCAGCAAGTGATGTAAACAGGTATTAATAAGTTAATTCAGAAATTATTTAAAATATGGTGATTATATAGCTATTTCAGCAAAGTATGCTATGTCGTCAAAAACATGTAATAAAATATATTTTAACTCTGTATGCTAGGAACATATACACTGAAGAGCCAAAACAATTGGTACACTTGCCTAATTTCGTGTAGGGCCCCCGCGAACACGCAGAAGTGCCGCAAGACGACGTGGCATGGACTCGACTAATGTATGACGGTATGCAGGAGGCAGTTCATACCATGAATCCTGCAGGGCTGTCCACAAATCCATAGGAGTGCGAGGCGGTGGACATCTCTTATGAACTGCACGTTACAAGGCATACCAGATATGCTCAATAATGTTCGTGTCTGGTGATTTAGGTAGCCAATAGAAGTGTCTAAAGTCAGACGAGTGTTCCTGGAGCCACTCGGTAGCAACTCTCGACGTGTGGGGTGTCGCATTGTCCTGCTGGAATTGTCCACGCCCGTCGGAATGCACAATAGACATGAATGGGTGCAGGTGATCGGACAGGATGCTTAAGTATCTGTCACCTGTCAGAGTCGTATCTAGACGTATCAGGGGTCCCATTTCACGCCAACTGCACACGCCCCATACCATGACAGAGCCTCCACCAGCTTGAACAGACCCCTTTTGACATGTAGGGTCCATGAATTGATGAGGATGTCTCCATACCCGTACACGTCCATCCACCCCATACAATTGGAAACGAGACTCGTCAGACCAAGCAACGTGTTTCCATTCATCAACAGTCCAATGGCGCTGTTGGCGGGCCCAGGCGAGGCGTAAAGCTTTGTGTCGCGCAGTCAACAACGGTACACGAGTGGGCCTTCCCCTCCGAAAGCTCATATCAATGATGGTCCGTTGAATAGATCGCACACTGGCACTTGTTGATGCCCCAGCATTGAAATATGTGCCAATTTGAGAAAGGGTTGCACGTCTGTCACGTTTAATGATTCTCGTTAGTCGTCGCTTGTCCCGTTGGTTCACGATATTTGTCCGGTCACAGCGATGTCGAAGATTTGATGTTTTACCGGATTCCCGATATTAACGGTACACTCGTGAAATGGTCGTACGCGAAAATTCAAACTTTATCGCTGCCTCGGAGATACTATGTCCCATCTCTCGTGCGCCGACAATAACACCACGTTCAAACTCACTTAAATGATGATAACCTGGCATTGTAGCAGCAGTAACCGATCTAGCAACTTTGCAGGACGCTTGTTGTCTTATATAGGCGCTGCCGACCGCATCGTGTTACTCTGATTGGTTCCATACCTCTGTCATTTGCATACGCACAGCTATATCAGTTTTTTTTTTTTTTGGCTCTCCAGTGTATAAAGACCATCAAATGTGCCTACGATAAGCTTTTTGTCCACGAGTTTGTAAAATAGTACTACTCGAATAAGCAAAACATTAATTTCATATATCCGGGGAAAAACACCATATTTCTACCAAATATGGCAACCAAGGAGCACTGCGGCAGGCTATAAAAATTAATATGTATTAAGTTGTTCAGACACTTATTTTTAAAATGGCGGCTATATAAAAAATGTAGTTTGTTATGTGATATCTAAAAAAGTACAAAATAAATTTAAATTTAATTTCGGATTCTGCCAGTGTTTATTATATGCCTCAATTTGTCTATACAAAGTATCATTTCTTAGCCATTTTCTAAAATAGCAAGGCTTGAAAAAATATAATTTTTGTTATATCTCAGGAAACAACCAACAAATTCCTTTTAATTTGGGCGAAGAAGTTGTACTGTGGCAGACAATATTAATTTATTTGTTTTAAATGTGTAATACACTAATTTTCAGAATGGCGGCTATAAAAACATTTTATCTTGGTGTGATATATCTAGGAAACTAAGTAGCCGATTTTGACTTAACATTGTAGACTGGCAGTATCTGCGACATTAATCGAATATGCTAATACATTTGTCCTCAATTATGAAGATTCAACAGAATAATATTGAGGTTTTGTGCTATATCTCGAGGACCATTCAAACGATTCCCAACAAATTTTCCACGCCAGTAGTGCTGAAATTAAATTAACGTGTCATAGGTGAGGTACGCCTTTTTTAATGGTATTTATATAAATAATTTACATTAAAATGTTATACCTGTAAAACAATTCAACAAAAATCAAACAAATTTTTAACGCTAACGGTGTTGAGTAGAAGCATTAATAAGTCTTTTAGAGATACTATTTTTCCGGCCTTTTTGCAAAATAGTGCCACATGAGAAAATTGAACATTTTACCATAGTTCCAGATAAATTCAATCACTTTCCACCAAATTTTGCACTCTTTTAGTGCTAAAAAAAGGCTATGCAATTTTACATGATTTAAGTGGGGCAAGTCACTGTTTTTTTTTTTCAAAATGGCAGCTACATAATAATATTAATCGTTTTTTCATATATATGTAAACATTTAACAAAATATAACTAAGATATTTATGCAAACAGTTTCTATTAGAAGCATCGTATGAAAAACATCTCTTTTGGGCAATTTTGTATGATAGCAAGCACTGATTAAGGAAAAAAAGTTTTCATGCCATTTCGCGGTGACCAATCAATCTATTTCCACCAGAATTTTCCCAAATGTTGCGCTGCGGTGGGCCATGTAAACAAGCGTATTTTTCAAAGTGGCTCTTACACTTATTTCCAAAATGATGGCGATGTAAATATTTATGTTAGTGAACCTTATCATTCAAAACATTAGACCGATTAAATCCGAAGTTTATGCTCTGAATCCTAACCCCTTGACGCAGTTTATTGTACTCTAACTTATTTANTTAGACCGATTAAATCCGAAGTTTATGCTCTGAATCCTAACCCCTTGACGCAGTTTATTGTACTCTAACTTATTTTAACGAGGTTTTCTGGTTTCGAGTGCCGGGTAAGGCAGGTGTGTATTTGTGGGTGAGTGAAGAGATTTGGGTGGCTTAGAACATCGAGGTCTTGAGAGCAGTTGAGGGTGAAGCGGGATTAGGATAGACCAGTACCGAAATGAAGGGGTGAGGGACTGTGTATTTGTACCTATTTGACTCGGTACTTTTGCATATGTTTCTGGTTCCAACTCTAATTANTTAGACCGATTAAATCCGAAGTTTATGCTCTGAATCCTAACCCCTTGACGCAGTTTATTGTACTCTAACTTATTTAAACGAGGTTTTCTGGTTTCGAGTGCCGGGTAAGGCAGGTGTGTATTTGTGGGTGAGTGAAGAGATTTGGGTGGCTTAGAACATCGAGGTCTTGAGAGCAGTTGAGGGTGAAGCGGGATTAGGATAGACCAGTACCGAAATTAAGGGGTGAGGGACTGTGTATTTGTACCTATTTGACTCGGTACTTTTGCATATGTTTCTGGTTCCAACTCTAATTATATTTCTGTCAACGAGACATCAAGTCCAACCTACTATCATAGCTTTTTAGAAANATATTTCTGTCAACGAGACATCAAGTCCAACCTACTATCATAGCTTTTTAGAAATTCACTTAAATTATTTGCACCCATGTAAAGGAAAGTAGGCTCATAAGTTATATCAGGAAATTCTTAGTTTGTTTATTTTGGGGTTTCGGTGTCTTTGTTATTTATGCTATAAAAAGCAGCTATTTCTGCTCTGGCTCGCCGACGCGCAGCGTGCAGCAAGAATAGCAGATTAAGCAAGACAAAAAAAAAACACAGCTAAATTGAAACTACAAACGTCGAAAAGTCTTGACAGTAGTGATCGCGATAACTAATTTTCTTTTTCACAGATTGCTTACAGGAAGAGGTTTTGGTGTCCTGTAAGAAGTGCACAGTGATACGCGTATAGTAATTAAAATAACGGTATCACATTTATCCCCGAAAAATGTTATCCTGAGTAGCCTGAATTTTTTGCACATGTAAATTACAAATGAACAATAATAATTTTCGCCATTTTCGTAATAAGATACGTGTATTTATTTATGACAAGCTCTTTTTCTACGGTTTGTCGCTCATGTCATCCTGCCAAGACCAATTCCTCTTTCTGTTACTTCGCTGCTCGTGAAAAATATCACTTGTTCTTAAATAGCATAAGTAACCTACCAGGCAACAAAACTTATTAATACTTTTAATACACACACATATATGAATGTAGAACCGATTTAGCATAGTTGCCTACAGATATTAATGTCCTTAGTTCATAGTTTCACTTTTCTATTACAGTAAATATAAATTGACGTACCATAAATTGTTACATATGAGAAATAAGACATAATATACATATCTTATTAAAAATAATACTAATGTAATACATTTGGGTAATAAATTAAAATTATACTATAATTTATCTTCCGTATCGGATATACTCGATGTGATTTAATACATGTCTGTGTAACGAATGTTTCAAATACACATTTTTTATTACTTACAGAAATAAACACACACACACACAGATATATATATAAACATATATATATATATAAACAAAGCCTGATATTACTCATAGAAAGGCATTTACAAGCATTAACCTTCATTCACTTCATGATTGTCTCGCCACATACGCATGCACTCACGTGTACACTCACGTGCACAATATGGCATTTAACACTATTACATCCTTTCTATTTCAAGCGGAAGGAACCGCCCCCCCCCCCCTTCTCACTCTCTCCTGGGCAACCACGCACGCCCTAGATAATACGCTTGAATCTGCCGCATAC
This sequence comes from Clitarchus hookeri, assembly GCA_002778355.1. NCBI lineage: Eukaryota > Metazoa > Arthropoda > Insecta > Phasmatodea > Phasmatidae > Clitarchus > Clitarchus hookeri. The sequence goes on from NQII01002389.1 coordinate 63,388, forward strand.
ATTTTAATATATCTAATCCATTTCGTGTGAATTCCAGCCCAACAATCCGTAAAATCAACGTTCGGATGAATTTCTCCCATGCAATGGAGTCCATATTGTTTTAACCCAGCCTTACTTACATTATTCCAAAAAAAGAGGGAACAGAATTTTGACGTAAACAATACGACGAAGAAACTCGCTTACCGGTGTAGCACGCCTGTTTGAACTGGGATATGCCATCAAAGACTTGGGTTAAAAATCATATTGCAAATTTCTGAAGCACCGTGCAATTTTTATATTAATTATGAGATCGTTCGTATTTTGCGTCTTTTTTCCACCTGTTCTAGCAATACGGATAATCAGTGGATTTATTTTGATGAAATTTTACTTCATACGTTAGTTTAAAAATTAGTAAGTTAAATATATTACGCTTTATTAACAGAAATCTCAACAACAGAAATTAAACTAAGGTTTTCTTTGAAATTAGGTACATTATTGATAGGGTTTTACGCGATTACTTTTATTTAAGCATCTTCAGTTGTTACACCATTTTATAGACCGTTGTTGGGTTTCTTTCAACTCATGCGTATACTGTAGTTCGCTCTCAATTTTCGGTCAAGTGTAGAAGTGGGAAATCATTTTATTTATTTCGCTCATTTATACATATATGTCAATGATAAGTCAAATTTGTAAGCGAAATCAAAAAATTAGTTTCATTTCTAATTACCACGCCAAAAACTCAGAATATATCAAATTCTGTATGTATTACCTGGGGGAGGGGGGCTTGTTTTCTCTCATTCTATTAAACACCCAATAAAAAGTCTTGGTGAAAGCATCTGTGTGGAAATAGTTTATTAAAGGTCATACTTACAAACACATACACATATGCAATAAAAAAAAATCATTTTGAAGCAGGAGCATTGCAAAAACAAAATGAATACCTTAAAATATGCGCTACTCATAATTATATGATAATATCACATTCTAATGGTAAGGAAGGCAAGTAAAACAAAACTGCCCGAAATAAATTTTTAATCCCGATCTGGCGAGGCCGCAGGGTAAAGTTAGTCATGTATTAAATGACAACGTGGACCAAAAATGGGGATAAAAGAGCAAATAACTATTTCAGAACACACAAAGAAAGTCAAGTAAACACACCTTTGTAAAAGATAAATCGGATTATGGTGAGATTCAATGCAAAGGTGGACAAAGCCGCTCTCACAGAACCACGTTCCATGTTATCTGGTTTCTTTTCGTTTCATTAACCTTAGAGTGACTACCTGGTGTATAGTTGGTTGCACTGTTGCCTCTCACCGGGGAGAGACATTTCCGGTTCGCGGCAGCGGGTTTGAGGAATTTTCCGAGTGGTTGGTACGTGGGGCCCAGCTCCGTACTGCGAGTGGCAGATCAAACCAAATCACTCACGCTCCACACGGCTGCGATATGGCTTCAATCACCGCTCCTCTGCAAGGGATTCCTATAGGCTGTTTGTGGTAAACCGAGCACTTTCGAAAGCCCTGCTTGATATCTTCTTACACGAACACTGTGTATTCTTCCGCCATTTGTGAAATAAACATTGCCATGTGCCTCATCACTTTATTAACGCGTTGATCAAGTGAAACTGTAAAATTACTATCAAAGTTTGTAATTTACAAATCAGATTATTCTTACATATATATACGTAAAAAAACATAAAAATATATAAATAAATTTTGATATTCACATATATTTACCTAACACCTTTTAATTCAACGGTGAAACATGAAACAACTTTCCCTTCATCGTTACCAACCTTACTGGGCACGTGCCAGTCGGCGTGTCCGTTAAAATGTATGTAGGTAGGTACAGTGAAATTATTCAAAGGTTGATTTGAAAAGTGCTCAAATTACCGTGAAAAGCCAATACTGCCCTTCAGACCGTCAACATGTCACCATACTATAGAGCGAGTATTAGTACAATAGTCACATGTTTATGTTTCTAACTGAGTTCACAATGTTAGTTGACTGAGACATGAGTTCTAATCATTAGGGTCATGGAACTGGTGTTTGGTTTTGTGTAAACACGTAAGTTTGCACAATTGGCAGAGATAATTAATAGCTAGGGCTTTCAAAAATAGCCAGCAAACAGTGGCCTGATTTCGCCCAGGCAACCGTAAAGGACAAATATTTCTGAATTAAATTACGTGTTTGATATGAACATGAGTAATGAGTAAATATATTCACGTCCTACATAACTGTGAAGAGCGATTTACGAGATTCAAATTGATTTCCACTGCATAATTATTCTAAAAGCCCTTTTATGCGCATGGAACACTTTTTTAGTGTAACATGACTTCCCCCAGAAAATATGCTATTAGTCATGAAGGAGTGGAAATATGCGAAATAAAATATTAATGCTTAATCTCTGATTAAAATATCTACTATTTTGTGCAAAGTAAAACCTACAGAGCAAAGTTACAGTAAAATATGTTGAACACGAGCATTCCAGTATAACTGACATATAAACCCAGAAAATTGGTGTTTATGGTGTCATTATTTGATTTTGCATGCACGATAGTCAGCATTCATTTTTACATGTTTACTTTTTTAATTTTTAACCAACTGTTTGACATGGAAGCATTTTGTGTTCACATATATCCTTTTCGAATATTTACATTTACATTATATCCACATTTATATGGCTTAAATAAACTGAAAAATATTTCATAACATTTAATAATAGTTTATTTGTTGTCAACATTAAAGAATATTTTTGAAGGAATTTTTTTTTGCTCACGCACACACTACCTTTTGAAATTATGTGTGATACAAAAATTATTTTCAATACGAATTTATGTATAGGTCTATACAAGATGTTATTGAATATAATGTCGAAATTCAAACTACAGCATTTATGGACTAATATAAACAAAAAATCGTCGCAACAAAATTTTAGAAAGGTCATCTATTATTTTTAAATTTAAGTTGAAGTTAGGAAAAACAACGCAGGGAGTGGCAGCTATACTCACCTGTCATATAACGAAGGAGAATTGAACTGGCGGAGAGCGCCTGCAGATGGGGCACCATAAGCTCGAGGTATGTGGGCGCCGCTAGTGATTGCTTGTTAGTATACGTATGTCAGCTTGCATTGAAAATGCGAGATCAGCAATTGAGTAGTAAAGGCTGCCAGAAGTGTTTGCATTTTATTCCCCGCATGGCGAGCCAATTATGATCGCCATCGTCGTATGCAACTTGTTGCGCAAGTAGGAACGTATCTTTGCGAACTCCCTGCATTGAAAAATAATTACATTTAATAATAGATAAACTTTCCAAAAAATGTGTTACTAGGTTTTTTTAAAATTAGTGAATAGATGCTGTTGTATTAATTTCGACGTATTATTCAAGAATATCTTGTGTATCATTCTTAAGCGAGATAACTGTCACCCCGCCACAGAAATTATTCACCAAGCTCTATAATAAAATATCTTTGATTGACCGCGAGTAGTGTTACACCGGTTCCACGTCTTCCCCGTTGGCTAAGAACGACGAAAGCGCCGCCAAACCTCGGAGGCCGCAGGTCTCTCACGAAGACATTCCCGGGTAAACCAGGATAGATTAAACTATACTTAGCCCTTTCTGAAACAGAATCCCGACAAAAATGCCCTACATTGAGGGAAAGTTCGCTGGTTCACCAGATACATTACTGGGTCAATACAGAGTTTACCCTTCTCGAGAGCGAGGCAAGTTGGATAAAGACATCAAGTGCAAAACGAAACGAACGAAATGTCGAATGGCAAGGTAAAATGGTATGTACTAGTATAGTGGCAAAGGGAAAAAATTGTTACGTGGACACGTATACAAAGGAAATTACCGAAGAGCTAAGAAATAAATCTCTTTGATTGGTTAATCATTGATACATAAGTTATTTTTTTAATAAAAAGGTTGTATATAACATAAATTTAATGTTTTTATTCTATATCGTTGCCTTTCATTAACACAAAAAGTCTTTAAAGGAAATAAATTGAATAACGTATACTTCCTTTAATTGAATTTGTTGACTTATTCGAAATGCTGGTAAATATAAAGACATGAAATGTAACAATCGGTACATTGTTGCTATATGTGTATATCCATAAATATTTCACATCAATATTTAAGGCATTCTTGGGTAGTTATTTGTACGACTATCACATGAAATGTATAAATTAAATTCCACGTGACTAAGCAATCATTAAAATACATCACACCAGTCACACCGTGCGAATCAAATGCCAAACTCTGTATTGCTGCTGCAGCATCACTTCGCAAGCGCGCGTGAATGCTCCATTCTAAGTGATGATGGCGCGGGAAGGAATCTCTCAAGAGTTTCGTGTAGAGAACTGAAAAATCTGCATTATCAAATTGTGACAGGCAATGCTATATGAATGAATGCACATCTGTAGCAGGTCTGTCAATTAATAAATTGGTTCACAACTGCGACAAAAGGTACCAAATTCTAGGATACAAAGACGGCTGTGAATGCTAGTCTACAGGGAAAGAACATGCGAATTTTTCAAATCGCGTGTTATGCTGGTGCAAATGACATAATTAACCTAGTAAGATTTGCTAGAGTATGTCACTAAGAACGAGTTCAACCACTGTGAAGTGTCGGTGGTGCTTATACAGAGCTACAACAAATACATGTGCAAGTTTGCAAAACCCATATCAAGCAGCTGTTTACAATTTGCATTCAAACGAAATGTTTTATCGATACGAAAATAGTTTCAGTGGAATACATTTAACATGTTTGACTGACTCTGTGCAAATAAATATTAGAAACTAATGAAAAAGGAACACAGTCCTTATATCTGACTGACACTATGCAAATAAATATTTTGGCCTGTCAAACTAGCCTTTTTTTATGAAAAGTTTTTAACATCTAATAATGTCCACAAGCTTTCGCTGCTTCAAAAAGCGGATCAGGACCGACTTTCAAGTGAACATTTTATTGGAAGGAACGCACCGCAATTTCCTACGAAAACGCTGGTTAATTGCAAGATATGGCAAATCTCCCACTGGGGCCGCAGTGGCACAGTGGCTAGTGCCCGCCTCCCACCAAGGCAAACCAGGTTCGAATCCCGGTGGGAACGCATCCGGTTTTCTCGCACATATATTTTTGGTCAGTGGGTTGTCTCGGGTATCTCACTTTTCCCATATTTTGCATTTCGGCACTGCTCCATACTCACCTCACTTGATCCTCATCGGCTCTCAAGACCTCGATGTTAAGAGCCGACCAAATATCTCCACTTCACTTCAAAAACGCCAACTACCGTATCTAAAATTGTTTTTATCGCAGGACAACCAAGAGGAATTATTTGGAATAATTTGCACGACTGTCACAAAGCGTTTCTCTGTTTATAATTCGTAATGATTTTATAATAATTCTATGAAACAATACAAATGACAGTTCCATTCTAATTAATAAAAATCGTTAACGTTAAAAATTAAAAAAAAATCTATGGTATGTAACTCACAGGGAACAACTAAACATGTCGTATACCATGCAGTTCTAAAAAAATGGGGAGCAACTTCGGCGTGCAATTCCTTATGAAAATATAAGACGAAAATATATGTAGAACTTATTACCTAAAGTTATTTTTAAGGGAGCTATGAGACCACAAAACTTAAGTTTTAAAATGCTGTTAGTGGAAAATATCGGAAACCACTTTTGATTAAGCAACAAATTGGTGGATGGTGATTTGTATGAAGGAGATATAATATCCTAAAAAGGCGGTCGGTAATAGCAGCCCCCTTCCTTTTGGAAATGGCTGTTGGCACCCTATGTTTGCATCAATCTTTGTAACAATACTTTCTAAGCAATTTTTAAAGAACACCTGTGGATCAGCACGTCTAAATAGCACATTGAGACACGCTAAGAAAGGATGGGACCTAAATCCACCAAACAAACACGAGATACTAGGCAGGAGATCCGGAAAAACACGCTAACAAACATTCAGTCAAAGGCTGAATTCCATCCCCTTCAATCACGAAAAAAGGCAGACTTAACAGGGAAACACACACATGGAACAAGCACCCACACAACAGCAAAGGGAAAAACCACAACAAAACCGGAGAAGGGACGACAACACAACAGAAAATACGGCCATGTTAGCAGAAATGCACGAACTGGCCGCTTTTCTGCGAGAAACAAAATTCGTAAACTTAATGGACCACTTTAGGCCCATAATTACACAGGCGAAAGCCATTACATCACTACAGGAGAAGCAGATGCTGCTTCTCACAGCACTCGCCGTTTTACCTAATTAAAAAAAACAAATTGTTTAGGACAACACTAAATTATAATTAATATTGAAGAAAATTAAGATATAATAAACATAAATCACTTATAATATTATAAAATAACCTATTATAAACTCCCCCAAACTGCAGTAAAACGTAAATATAACATATTACATATACCTTTTCGCCCCGAAATTCTCTGATCGGAACAGGACTGAATTTATCACGTTTAATAAAACTACATGGCTCTAGCCGAAACACTTCAGTCGTCCTTACACAGGGCTAGAGATAACATATTAACTACTCTCTACACTACTCCAAGGCCAACAGGTACACATGCACTGGCCACATAGGGCGCCCTGCCCAGGCTGGTTATGTGGGAACTCGGGAAATGTGGGAAATAACCCCAACTACCACTCGTTTTCCAGGTCGAGACACACACATACCAGTCATGGTAAGGGTCGGGGGCTAATCAAACTAAATAAAATAATAAAAATTAATAATTCTCAAAACCTTTTGAAATAAAAAAAATATTAAAAAGAATAAAAAAAAGAAAAAAATTAACAATACAAAAAAATATATATAAATAAAATATACACTATATTCAAAACTAACTACGCATAATGACGCACCGACTTGAATGTCAGTTTGAGGTCGGGAAGAAGAGGACCCGTCATGCCTCGCGGTGGAGGGGAGGGGGGGAATTGGTGTTCTGCTTTGACCGGATTCTGAAAAGAGTCCGGTACCAAGTGCCCCCTCCTAGCTCTAGTATACTAACAATGATTTTTCTATATCACTACACGACCACACGATGAAACGTACCCCGTGGGCTGCCCCGGGAGACTAGGGACTCAACCACACATTGCATGCGAAATTAGTTAGCACACGTGCATACAACAGAACATCATGTTAGACAGACATCACGACACTCACATTCACACCAGTCAGGAAGCTGCAGGGGAGCTTCACTCCCCCGCCGAACACAACAAACATGTAATTTTACTTATAATAGGCAACACCAATTAACAGCCTTAATACGGGCCCGATGCCCAAGAAAACACGGTGCCCCGCCGCTGACCCAATGATTTGAGTATGTGTCGGGGTGCATTGGTTTTACAAACACCCAGTGAGGTATGTGAGTCAAGGCTCCCGGTCTCACGACACCCAGGCCATTCTATGACATATGAGGATCGGCGGCACATCTAAATTAACAAAAAAGGTCGTCTTGTCGAAAGACTGTTAGGTGAACCCTTTGTGAAATAATTAATGTTAAACTTTCAAAACAGAGTGCGTGTTGAATACCATGTAGGCAAACCGCAAAACGTAGTAGGGCAATTGAAATGAGGATTTTTCAGGGACGCACAGTTCCCTTAATAATCACTTGACGAGAAAAGTGGTACTTATATTTTTGTCTTTTATTATCGTCAGCAATACACTGCCGAAGTTTTTTTCTCATGTTTTAGAAACACGTTGAATATGTGCAGATTTCGGAGTTTATTCAGACAGCGTGAAGATTCGGTGAAGTGAGTGAGTGAGTGAAGAGATTTAGGCAGCTCCTAACAGCGAGGTCTTGAGAGCCGATGAGGGTGTTTGAGGTGAGTCTGGAGCAGCGCCGGAATGAAAGGGCGGGGGCAAAGAGAGATCCCTGAGAAAACCCTCTAACTAGTGGCATCGTCACGCACGATTCCCACATGTGAATGTGACCCGGCTGGGGATTGAACCCGGTTCGCCTTGGTGGGATGCGAGCAGGCTTACCACTCAGCCACCAAGGCCCCTGTGAAAATTGGACTATAATAAATGTGTTGTTAGCGATTTCAAAGTGCAACTATGATGACGCATTGATACCAGTCGCTAGATCTGAGGTGATGTAAGTTTTTATTTTCACATTAGATGTGGAAGGAGACATGATGGGTAAGGAGCTAAGTAGGTCTCTCAAAACTGCTCATCTATCTTCACAGCAGCAATGAGAATATGAAGGAAAACTGGGGTGCGTGTAGAATGTGGTTTGGCACGCTCCGAAGCGCGGAAGAGCTATATGAAGTTAATAATGCTGAAAGTGTCGAGAAGTATTAATTTCGAGTCAGGCCAACTGTTCCTTCTGCTCTTCGGGAACGAAGCCAGTGCGTTGAGTCGGTCATTATTTCTGTCGCTCTTTGGAGTGGAGGGATTTTCCAAAATAATTTGACCCGGAGTATGTCAGAGTGAAAAAATAGCCGGAATAAAGGAATGAGAAACAAAAAGAGAATGCTGAAAAAAAAAACCTCGATACGACCGGCTTTAATGCGGATTTCTGACTAGGGAGCAGTTTTCTTAATTTTTGGGAGAATATTCACTTACGGCAATAAAATTCAAATATCTAAAATTAAATATAATTGTTTTCCAATGTAGTAGGCCATATACATAGAGGTTCTGGTTCGTTGTATTCTAAGTGGGCCAATGAGGAGCCAGATTGGCCACCTACTTCTGGTCAACTTGAAAGTGGTGTGCGTTCTCGATGATGCTGAGTGGATACAAAAACTATGCCGACAATGATATACCAGTTTTTCTTCGAGCCGGCGCCCATAGTTGTTTGATATGTATTGGGTATGCCTAATCGAATATACGTAATTTTCATCCTATTTCAATATTAATTTTATTCAGCAGTGTACCTTATAGCTAAACGAACTTTCGGTATATATTATTTTGACCACGCTTATAAACTTTACTAAATCAACATTTGTATTAAAACAACTTATTTTCTCTCTATTTAAAAAATATTTCTCAAATTTATATGAGATTTTAGGTAGAGCGCAGCGTAAGTATATAAAAATCTCACTTTTAAATGATATGTTTTAAAAATTAATTGTTTAAATAACATTAATTAAAAACCATAACATTTAAAAATTAAAATTTTTTTTAAAATTTACCTTTTATGAAAACTCGTGTATATTAATGCGAAATCCTACCCAAGTTTATATTTTTATCACTATATAATTAATAAGTTATTAACTCTATCAATTTTATCAAAACTTTCAAATTTCTGCGATTAGGGTTTTTCTTAATTCATAGTGAAACTTTACGTAGAGTACGGCGAAACACTATATATTTATATCTTTTAAGTTTCTGTCTCCGTTACAATTTATTTACATAATTTATTTTTTCAAAATATTTTAGAATTATCCGATTTGAACTTTTTAGAGTTACTAATGAAATGGTACTTAGAATATAATGGTAGCATTCAAAATTTTTCCGTCAGCGATGTGCCATGCCACTGCAGCTGGCTAATCAAATGCATACATTGAGATATCACACACACCCAAACAGCGGAATAGTGCAAGCATAGGAAAATGCAGGCATAGCAATATGACTGCAAATGTGTTTGTGCCTGTTATTTCAAAGTTACTAGGAACCTGCTCATGCAAATAGGAACAAGTTTATTCTCAGTGTGCTCCATTATTTTTGTATTAAAACTTATGAGAACAATTTTTTTTTTTTCATTTTCGACTTGCTTTATTAATTGTGGTTTTCTCTCTGTGTAACCTTGAACGCACTACGAAAGNTTATTCTCAGTGTGCTCCATTATTTTTGTATTAAAACTTATGAGAACATTTTTTTTTTTTCATTTTCGACTTGCTTTATTAATTGTGGTTTTCTCTCTGTGTAACCTTGAACGCACTACGAAAGTTTTCTCGAATGTTTGGTTGGATATATCTAAAATCAATGTGTGAGCAAACGTGTGTTTACGAAAAACGAGTTGAGTGTATTATACACCTTGTTGATTTAAATTTTGTTGGGATCTGTGTTTTGATTGCAAACGAAATTCGAATGAAGCCTCCAGGTTGGTACTTTCTGAATCTTCTTCACTATAAAAAACCTACCTTGAAAAAACAAGTATTCTTTTATATTTAAGGTGGTAATAAACGCAGTCTCCTGCAAGTGGCGTTACATGAAGATGACTTGGTTATAAACACGTATGTAGTGTGCTACGGGATTCATAGACTCCTAAGAGATGGTGCAGTCAAGTGAATGTCTCGTTCTACGACTGCAAATTGGGACTCAAAACATATGTTTATGATTTACGAAATGCACTGATTGCGTTTGGGCATGTCAAAGTCCATTGCGTAAATAAAGTAGCCAAATTTGCCGGTATATCAAAGTTTATGATTATACGGGTCTATCAGCAGTGACAAAAATCCCAGTCTATATGTCATTTTCGCCGAAATTATCGCGGATAACGACACTATCGAACACGGGCACCTTCGAGTTTCTTAGTTTGTGAATAAAAACACTTCGCTTCAAAGCAACAATTGCTACTCGAAGTCAACGCGGGTTCTTCACAGCCAGTTATTTTAAAAATCACTTCGAATGCCATCAAAATATGGAGTAAAGTATCACACTAGAGTCCTTTGCTAGCCAATAGACACATAAATGTTCTTTTTTAATTGCTGGGAACTTTTTATGTTGTCAAGATGAATCTCCTTTCTGCCTGCAAAAGATTCATGGTAAGCGTTGTATTCATCAGAAACATGAGTAAGCCTTCAATGAAAGCTGCGCGCAAGTTGTGAGTCAAGCTGAATGTGGTTCTTTTATGATTTGGCGGCGTTTCGATTATTTGGAAATATATCGTTTGATCGCAGCAACAGGACATTTGAATTGCAGTTTCTACACTGTGCTGAAAGCAACCAGGTTATGTCTTTGCTCATCGTCTTACCGAGGAGCATACAGTTCCTTCCCCTGTATTCCAAGATTGATATTTTTGTATTCATATAGTTGCAAATATGCTTAAAAGGAGTGATGAACATAAAAGAGCAGTCACGCGTCCCACATCTCTGAACTACGACTATATTAGTAAGAGAGATGACTACGTACACAATATCAATGTAAAATTAAAATTTTTGAAAATCATTTGTTTATCATTGTTCGAGTAGGTGATCTCCGTCGAAATAATCAAATTGTAAACAGTATATTTAAATATCCTGTTTACACCGAAAGCTTTGCGTTTGCCGCTGGCTGCTTGTTTGTGTTATATGTGAGAGCAGAACAAGTTACCTTGCATGTCTAGACCATTTGACATTGCCAGGGACAATTTACCGTCATCTACTGGTGCATCAGATTCGTGGCCGTTACTTGCTACATGTAAGGGGTTATTCTAATAACGGCCCTACAGGGCTGGGCATAGACATGCATGCCGATTCAGCTGACCAGAAGAGTAACTGACTGTCTGTTACTGCTGGGCGATCGCTTGTAGCATTTGTCTCCCAGAGACACTTGAGGTCTGACTGGATAGCTGTCCGCCCTCTTTCCTACGACAGGTTCTATACCACTACTGCGTTGTCGCTCACTACCCCTGTGCTCGAATTCGCCTGCGATGTACTCTTATTACTTTCTTCGTCCCCTTCCAAATTACAAGGACACAACCGACATACTCTTCGAATGCAATATGCTGTAGGTTTCATTACTCAAAACTGATATTTTCACCACACCATTCGAAGGGCACTGTTGATCGAATACAATACGAGAGATTTCGAATGCGCATTGGAGGTCATAACAATTGTGAAATAAATACGGAGTTCAAAATTTACTCACTTCGTCACAAAGATAAAAAGGGTAAATGGGTAACTGTGGTTACTGAAGGGATCAAAGTCAAGTGAAATAGTAAATAATGCAGTGAGTTGGAACACAGCTTACGTCCCTTCATCATAGAAAAGGCATTTTCCTTCCGTATACCCTCCTTCATATTACCGCCATCGTGAGGCAAAACTCAATTGTTCCATAGACTCTCGTGAGTGCGGCTAACCGATCGCTCTATGGCCATCTATTAGTGTGAGTCTACTTGTGAGTCTTACAGTCGACAAAACGGACCTCCAATTTATTGGCATGTGCTTCATTACCCGACCTTAACATAACTGTGTTGGTATCCTTTCTTCCTTAATGTTGTTGGCGAACAGCACAGACTCCTCAACTATTGGTGATTTTCTGCCTTGGGTATCAATGCCTTAAAATATTAATTAATTCACCACGAGTACGGCTAGGAATAATTGCCGATATCAGTTCGTGGTCATGCAAAGAGCCACTAATTTGTAAAGTGATAAATAAACCAATGCTCTCCTCTGCTGTTTACAGCCCCCGTATACGTGATAAATAGAGCGAGGCTCCAGTTATTTTCCTTTTGGTTCGTTGGTTTCGGTGTACAAGAGGAAGATGGACTCTGGTGCTCATGAAGTAAACATCACACATACATTTTTGCTTGTCTTGGCCAGTTAAATTACGGCGATAGTACATGGTTCTTTGGAATTGGATCACCCGTGATCAGAATACTGGCCAGCTTTGACAACGCCCGTGGTCATGGCTGACATATCTAACTCGCTTTCTGGAGGTCGCGAGTTCGATACCGCCCAGCTGCACTGGACAGATTTTCCTTAAGTGGTTTTCCATTTACAAATACGCAAATGCTGGTGTGTTTGTAAGCCTATTATGTATTCAGAAACTTCTTAGCATAAAATAACAAATAAGAATTTTTATTTATATGATTGTATGAAATTTAGGTGAGAATATTTGAATACTCGAACATTGTGTTCGCCGAACTCTACTCGAGGTCTGGTAGCATAAAATATATTCATCGTTTTCTTGCAAGTTTGTTTTTAGTATCGATACCTCCATGACGTATCACCTAACCTGTTGAACAACTGGAAAAGTAAAATAAACACATAATTTTTAGAATTAAAAAAAAAAAATTTTAATTGAAGCGGAAAAATTTTTGCACACAAGGCATTACACTAATACAGCACTTAACGCCAGCAATTCACAAAGATTTTGTGTATCAGATGAAAAATAAACAAATATTAAAATTTAACCGAAACATGAGTTATTAGAATATAAGTTTGTGTGAAAATTTGTGTTGTAAAAATACCTAGGTCACACATTAATTAAGCATTTGTTAAATACCTCATTTGTTGATTCTTTCAGCACAATACTGCCTTTTCGCAACAAAAGTGTATATTAATATTTGTATGGACCTAACGGCTAACGTTTAAGCAGGGTTATCACTGGTGGTAGGAACTGCCCAAATGTGCCGTGAAAGTACGTAGCTGTTGGTTGAGCCAGTAGCTACTGCGCAACTGATCAATATATGTCAAGTTTTCACGTGCTATAATGGGCTGCATTGCTTACTCCTAGCAACTGTAGTCATCTGCTGTATCCTGAGAGCTCTGATCTTATATTTTCCAACGCTTCTCTCCCCAGCCCCTCAGTATTAAAATACTCGAGCGGCCGATAATCTATCAGTCGCTCAACTTACGCTGTAAAAATATTTATAAAATTTTTCCTGCGGCAGGCTAGGCTTTGATTTCATTAAAACAACTCTCTCCCAACATTAATGTGAGTAATGCGGTCAGAAAACATTACAAATCTCAAGCTACGAGTAGGGAATTTTTTCAACGTTGAAAATATGACACGTTCGTCTTACAGTTAACCAGTTAGCTATACTTATAAGTAAACACGGGATTGCAAGTTGAACGACAGGTTGGGCTAATACTGATAAAATGAGCAGGAGTCCTTCAGCGTAGGGAAGATAAGATAAAGTACCTGCTCAGAAAAAATTACAAAGATTTAAACATTTGCATGCAAGAGCCTAAATCGCCCGGATGGGTACAACAACCGTTGTTTCCTGTTTTAGGTTGTTAGATAATCGCAAAATACTTGCGCACACGCAAAAATCCCCGTGTTTTAACGAATGAAGGGGTAGTAGGTGGCGACGGTTTCGGCCCCCCGGACGTTTTAAAACTCTTCGTAACAATCCGGCGCCTGTTTTAATATGGCGCTATCTCAGACGGGGAGGGGGTTGTCATAGGGGTACGGACGCGCTGTTTATCCATCGCTCGGGTTATTAAAACGAAGCACAAGCCGCGTGGTAAATTGGATTTACCCCCTCCGCCTGGACCGGCAGCCGCGTGGGCGCCTGGACGCCGGCGCCCGCCCGCTAATCCGCGCGGCGTCCTTCCTGCTCGCCGGGATTATTCTCCAAATAATCCGCGCAGCAGGATTGTCCTCTGTATCGTACGTTGACGCTTGGCAGGTTCCATTCTGTCATCGGCGTTGTGCGCGCGAGTTGGCCATATGCCTGTTCGGCCCAACCGCTCGTGAGTNTGGCAGGTTCCATTCTGTCATCGGCGTTGTGCGCGCGAGTTGGCCATATGCCTGTTCGGCCCAACCGCTCGTGAGTTATGTTAGCGCTCTCTGCCAAACAGCTATAGTCTGTTCACTGTTAACTTAGATCTTTTGAAAGTCCTGCTAATGATATAAGTTATCTTAATTTTGTATCCTTCCGCAATACGTAAAACTTACATTACCATGGGTCTAACAACTTGATTTATGCGCCAGTCAAGCGAAACAAAAATATTATCGAAAGACCTAATAAATACTAATGCATAATATTACGTGTATAAAGAAAAAAACGGTAACTTGATTTATCATTAATTTAAAAGTTATAATAGNTGGCAGGTTCCATTCTGTCATCGGCGTTGTGCGCGCGAGTTGGCCATATGCCTGTTCGGCCCAACCGCTCGTGAGCTATGTTAGCGCTCTCTGCCAAACAGCTATAGTCTGTTCACTGTTAACTTAGATCTTTTGAAAGTCCTGCTTATGATATAAGTTATCTTACTTTTGTATCCTTCCGCAATACGTAAAACTTACATTACCATGGGTCTAACAACTTGATTTATGCGCCAGTCAAGCGAAACAAAAATATTATCGAAAGACCTAATATATACTAATGCATAATATTACGTGTATAAAGAAAAAAACGGTAACTTGATTTATCATTAATTTAAAAGTTATAATAGNATACTAATGCATAATATTACGTGTATAAAGAAAAAAACGGTAACTTGATTTATCATTAATTTAAAAGTTATAATAGCAATACAACAAGATTTATATATAGTTCACTTAATTCTCGGTCAACTTAACTAGGAACCTATAACCCAGTGTGCATGGTACTATACGAAACAATTAACGGGGAGTTATTTTTTTTCAAGGTTGATTTTTAAAATGCTCAATTTCACCAGAGTGAAACGGCAGGATATTTTCCAAATTCCAACTGTATGATTAAATAAAATTGCTTACAATACTTTGATTATCCATATCCATTACCGCCAAACTTCCGCCATCGATGCACGCCAAAATCTAAAGGGAATCTTACGCGGAAAGTCGTAGCTAGTCTGACAGAAATACAACACAACACGCAGCCAATTAATTTTTTGTACGCTTTCATTAAATGCACCCAAAACAATCTATTCAATTATATACATATTCTGTTGCTACAACATGTTAAAACAATAATGTAACCGCGAAATACCTAAGAATTTTAGTACTATGAAGTTCATTTTTTCACAAAAAAACATCACTGTCATGGGTAATATATATATATATATATATATCATTTACAGTGTTTGTAGTTTTTCGCGTTGACTAAATTAATTGCGTAATTTGGACGTGTGCTTAAACATTACTTAAAACATTGGTAAATGTATAGCACTTCGTGAGAGTAATGAAGCAGAAATACTCTGGAACACACTAACAAACAATAAAATACTTATTTGGCAACACAGAATAACTGCGAATACAGGAGTGAAAAAGCAGCTGCTGTCGCGAACCTCGGCCACACACGCCAGCAAAATGGCGTCACTGGCCAGCAGCATGGTACAACGCTGTTCGCCTACCAGCGCCTTTGGTAGCTTGGGCGTTGGCTGCACTGCAGCCGGGGCTACGATGGCTGAGTGGTTAGCCTGCTCGCCTCCCACCAAGGCAAACCGGGTCCATCCCCGACCGGTTCACTCCGGATTTTTGCAAGTGGGAATC